>CANXYC012960823.1:0-131647 GCA_948193065.1 Aleurites moluccanus | reverse complement strand
CCCCCCCCCCCCCCCCCCCCCCCCCCCCCCCCCCCCCCCCCCCCCCCCCCCCCCCCCCCCCCCCCCCCCCCCCCCCCCCCCCCCCCCCCCCCCCCCCCCCCCCCCCCCCCGGGGGCGTGTTGTGTGGAGAGGACAACCAGTAAAACTGAAAAAATAAAAAGAGGTCCTTCACTCATTTGACATGGGGCAAGAAACAGCAAGGAAGATTGCAAATCCCAATGATTACAACAGATAACATTAAGGTCCAAGGCTATTCAAAAGATTCATAGGCACGCTCCACCTCAAGTAAGCATAGGAATACAGTGTTACAACGCCTGGTTCAAAGAAACGTTCAAGGCAAAGAATTTGGAGAAATGGCTCCTGTAAGGCTCTTGAGGCTTGAGGGATGATTATCATTGCAATAAGAGGACTTTCACATATTTTTAGACAAGGTAACCCCTACACTGATTCGCTAGCCAAACAAGGAGATCATAGAAGCTCAGAGGTGGCTTTAGTTATTACTTTCAGAGTTGGTGTGGAATCCTTTGTTTGCTAAGGTTCTTGGTTATTCTTCTTTTGGGGCTTTAATTTTAAGATAGGCTCTTAGTTTGGGGACTTCTTTTGATTGGTCTGTACCGAGTTTATCTCTCAGTTACCTAACTTTTGCTTGATGTATAATAAGCCTTTGTTTTATCGATAAATCATTTGCTTATTAAAAAAAAAACAGAAGCCATCTAGTATGATATGAGGTGTATGCTTCTTATTGAACCCCAAACTAGAAAACTAAGTCATTATAAGAACATGTAAACTGCTAAACAAATAAACCATCGTGAATGTCTCACCAACAAGAAAAGGTTAAGCATTCCCATATGCTTGCTTATTGGTCAACCAACTAACTCTGAACAAGATGAGCATACCGGAGAGACATAAAACTACAGGATTTACAACTGTAAAACTTTTACTCACTGATGTTAGAGAAGGCAAAGAAAATAAATCCAGAATCCACCCGTCCCAGCAATGAGATAAATGCAAGTATTAAGATTCATATTAAACTTCACAAGTACTCAACAGAGATTTGTCCTGTAAGAAGAGAAGGAAAACTCACCAAAATTTTGCCATCCTCTTCAGGAGGATCGTATTTTTGGCCAGGCAAAGAGAACACTTTCTTCTCCCTCACTTCAGCAGTCATGGTTTTTGTTGTGGTCTTTGATGAACTGGATGTTGTTTTTGATTTTACCTTCAAAAATTCAAACAAAATACACCCCAAAACTCATGAAACCTAATATGCTAATTATCATAATTTAGAACAATGAAAAGGGGAAAAAATGTTAGATGCTCATAACAAATCACCCAATTTCGTGCAGATTAATTAAATCAATACAACGTACCATTTCCAAATCAAACAATTGATCACACACAGATTATAAATAATTAACTTCCTAAATCAGCTAATGACTCAATTTTGCTGTTGATAAACAGAACAAAAGAGTTTACAAACTCCAGTTCCTTGAATAAATAAATAAATAATACAAAAGGGATCAGAAACCCAGATACCCAATGATCAAATTGAGAAACCAATTATAAAACAAACAAAATTTAAACAAGAAATAACAATAGCAAGCAAACAAACAAATCTAAAAGAAGAAAAAAATATGTATAAGCTTTAGTGATGGCCACCTCTGTTTTAGTAACAGTTGATACAGATTTATGCTTAGAATCAGAAGTGGGCAATTTACTAGAGCTCTGAATCTTCTTATTCTTGATAGAAGAAGAACCATATTGATAGCTGCTGGGCTTCACCTTGGCCACAGTCTGCTTGGTCTCTGTGGCCATGTCCCTCTGCTCCTTAAAAACTCTCAATCAATCAATCAATCAATTATTAGCTATTGATCTCATCAATTAGTCTTTTTTTTATCTTCTTCTTCTTCTTTGCTTGGAAGAATTTTTCTTCGTTAAGCTAAAAAAATAAAGAACTAATTTTTTTTAAAAAAAAGGAAGAGACAATTAGGTAGATATAGAAAACGGGTAAAATTTGCCGCTAAACTGCTTTTGAGATTGTCTCGTAGTTTATTTAACCTACGCATTACAAGGTTGTACCTTTGAGTTTGTTACACAACGTTAATGTGATATTACATATATACCCCCACTGATTATGACGTGGATAACCTTCGAGAGAAGGCAAAGAGGGTCGATAACGGTCATTGAACAAATATTTGTTGTTTGAGAGCACCTGTAAATGTAAACATTTTCCCGTTCGAATTTCCTGTAAAAATGAATCGATGGATGAAATTTTTAGAAAGACATGATCGGACGGTCTAAATGGGGAGATTTAAAATATTTATTGTGAGATTTATAGCTTTATAGCATCAAAGTTTTTTTTTGCACTCATTTTCAACCGATCGCCGACACGTGATGGACTTACTTTTGCGTTGCCTGCCCTAACATTTGCTTTGGTTGGTTGAGCAAAATTTTGGTTTATTTTATTGTAAAATTAGGATTTGAGACGCACTTTCTTGAATTACTAATGAATTTTGACCACATGTAGAGATGATAATTTTATTTGATCTAATGGATATTTGGTTTACCTTAATTTGAATAGATCTGATTTTATCCATCCTATTTAATTGGGAAGTGAATATAAATAAAATTATTACTTGTTATGAATTTGGGTTGAGTTTGAATTTAGGATATACTTGACTTATACCCGACTCGATTATTATTATTTTTACTATAAAATCCTAATACCTTCTCAGCCTTCTATTATTATTCTTAATAAGTAAATTATTGTTAAGAATATTAAAAAAAAAAAAAGAAGTTAACCCTATATTTATTGACCTGTCCCTCTTCATTATCTGTCCCGCTTCATATCCGAAACAGAACAGATAAAAAGGTGGATAATGAATTTAAATGGTGAGATTGATTCGAATATGGTGCCATACCTGTCCACTGTCATCTCTAACCACACGTTTAACTTGATGTACTAACTTTTAAAGTTTTAAAATTGCAAATTTAAGCTTTAATTAAAAAATTAGTTAACCTAAAATAAATTATTAGCATAATAATTTAGTTGGCATTTGGATTAGTTGGGAATTAATTTTTGGTATTTGAATAAAGTTAGTAAAATTAGCATTCCAGTTATCATTTTCAAAATATAGCGGTTAACGATTTAAAATTATGATACAAGCGCTGAAGCATAAAATTTTTAGCTGTGAAAACTTAACCCGCTAGCCGCTGAAACCAAACATTTAATTTGATTTTATTGTTTTCATGCATTGAAATTCAACGATACTAGTATTTGATTTATATTGTATTAAATTTATACCATTATTTTAGTAAAAAAAAAAAAAAATAGATTAGTTATGCAGAAAAAATAAAAAAAGAATAAAAGCAACATTTGTGAGTTGTTTTGTTGCCTATTAACTTGTAATATGAACAGCAAAAAAATAATAAAAAAAAAATGGAATATTTCAACATTCCACTTATGGTTGTGCATTGCAGCAAATTTTCTCATTCAAATCAAAATACAAAGGATTCAAGTGTATCTCATTTGAAAAACTCTGTTGTACCAAACTGAATGAAGAATCATATGAAATAAATCATACTTGACAGGTTCAGAGTGCCAAAGAAAATGCTGTTGTACCATTTTCACTCTCTTATGCATCTCCACATACCTTTCTTCTGAGATAGAAAGGAGTATATTTTTCAAATTCTGGATATCCTTCTCCAATACAAAAACAGCAAAGGATTCCCAGTTCAAAACTTCAAAAAAAGGAGGCACATAGTTGTCAGATATTATAACCGGAACGCATTCATAAAATATCGACTCTACTATCCGCGGGCTGTTGACTTCATGACCCCTTGGGCAAATGCAGTACTTGCTGTTTTTCATGTATTGAATGTAGTTTGTGTTGCCCTTCACATGAGGTAATGGACCAAATATTTTCATATCAGGGTCTTTGTTTTCCCAATACTCTAGTAGAATTGGCCTAACATAGCCGTGTACATTACCTGCAAAGAAAGCTAGGATCGGCCTCTTGAAGGGAGGGTTGCCTTCCAAATTTTTGAGAGGATTTTGAGCTGATCGTACATATGTTTCTGGAAGAGACACATCTTTGCCTATGCTGAAGCCTACTTCAATATCAGCATTGCAGAGAGCTCTAATGCAATTTAGCATACGTCCCCTAGTTTCAGCTGGTGCCTGAGAAAATGCAGCTGTGTTAGATGTTTTCTGCTTAAAAATAATTGCAGCGGAGTGCTTCATAATGAAATAATAAGAGGTTGATATAGCCCCATGCCAAATAGGAAGAATCTATTCTATTTTATCCCTCGTAGAATCTAAGGTTAAAAATAATGAGGTTACTGTTTCCCCACAAATGATAAGCAGATTGCTTAAATAAGCCATAAGCACAAAAATTAAGACAAGTTTTGATTGAAGCAAGGAACAATGAGAAATTCTATGAACTCTACATTAAGATTTAGTTTACAGAAGTGATGTAAAAAATTAGCGGAAAAACATACCCAGTCATGGCATGCAACAACAAAGTGATCTGCTCCACCAGTTCTGTTCCAGAATGAATAGGTTGCCGCTATCATGTCCACATAGTTTTTCATGAATTCAATAAGGTTGTTACGACTGTGTGAGTGGCGTACATAGAGTTTTAATTCTAGAAGCCGAGAACTAAAAGGAATGTAAAATAAATGAGCTTCTCTTGGGTCTTTTGTGACAAATTTTTGGTTAGCTTCCATAAGCTTCATGAACCATCCTTCTGATGCATATATTCCTTCCAATATTGGCTGATGGAAGATAGGTTTTTCTCCATCCTGGTAGATGTAAACTCTGAGCATGTTTTCCATCAGCTTATAACTCCTGCAAGTATGACCTGGTTCAGAATTCCTAAAAATTGAATTTAAATACTATGATCAATACTAACAAAAGTTTTATAAAAAAAAAAATAATAATAACTTAAGTGCATACTATAGCACCTGAAAGTCCTTGCACGAAATGAATACTGAAAATATGCATAGGAACTTTGCAAGCTCCTAAGTAAAGCAAAAAAATATTCACTAACTTCGATTCAACTTCAAAGACCAAAAGAGATGGTTGTACTACCTATTGCTGGATGGCTAATATACATGTCATGAAGCAACCGCATGCACAGAGGACCCTCTCATCCCGATCTTTTATTTTGTTAAAGATTATTCATATCTTTGTTTACTCTTGTGCATAATAACATGGCATGATGTTCGAAATGACTAACATCCAAATCAATCATGCAAAACTGGAAGGAAAGCGTTGAACCTTCTATTTGCTAATTGATCGTAATATTACCAACCCAAGATCATTTTATCTCATATACATTTCTCTCCTTCATCAAATTCAAAACTGTTTCATCCGTGCAGGGAATGGTTTTGACTAACATCCAAATCAATCATGCAAAACTGGAAGGAAAGTGTTGAACCTTCTATATGCTAATTGATCGTAATATTACCAGCCCAAGATCATTTTATCTCATATACAATTCTCTCCTTCATCAAATTCAAAACCATTCACACCTACTACCTGTTTCTCAGTGACATATTCTTTCTTGGATAATTCAGTATGGAAAAGATAAAAAAAAAAAATTATATAAGAACATTTTGCACTATACAGAATCAGAGGCATACCTTTTAAACATTGAAGCATTATGATATATAGGACCATAAAGTATGGCATCAGTCTTTAAGGCAGGTGCATTCTCAATCTGTGATTTTGCAAGTAACACTTGTTGGTCAACCTCCGAGGACCACTGCGATCTCTAAAAACACATTGGGGATGAAGTGGGGGTATTAATCAAAATCTGGTATGGAGCTTACTCCTGGAACGAAAATTCGGATTCAAAGTCCTTACATACCACTGAATAGGATGAAGCATGACTCTGCCTTAACAAATCTTTCATCTGAGATATAGGTATTACTCTGGATGGTGGTTTCATAAACTTCTTCTTCCGATCAGGAGATTTAAATGTAGAAGAACTGCTGCCAAACACAGAATAATTACTTGGCAATGATCCATAATTTTCTTCTTTGTTAAGTGTTGCTACTGTATCAGAGCTTCTATTTTTTTCTGATATTGAAGCAATACCTTCAGTAACATTAATAACAGAAATGTCAGGTGCCATAGCCTTCTCTGTTTCTGAACCATTGATTGAATTTTTGCCTTTCTCTAATATGAAACTTTTGTTTTGCTGGGCATGATCTTCCAATGTAGTTCCATTAGAAATTAGTCCAAAAGTATTAACAAAACCTTCATTTCTTTCTGCTAAATAATTACTGCTTGTGCTCCCTTCCATTTCCTTGGAGTCATTCCTTTCAGCAGTTTGTTTCTTGACAAAAGATGTTTCACTAATATTTGTTATCTCATGAGTTGCACTTGCAATGGTTGAGTTTAAACCATTAGAACGTATCATGTCACCAACCATTCCAGGATTTGATGATGATTCTCTGGGGAAAAAGCCGCTACTATCACCAATAGAAAACAGGGATAAAACTCTACTAGACGGAAATTCAAAGTATTGAATTGCTATGACTAAAGCAACGGTCGTTCCCAATAGAAAAAGTAATCTCCTGGCTTCTGCTTGACATAGAAATCGAAATCCTTGATCCATTTGACGTAAGAGTTTATGATCAAAACCAAAGAGATACTAGAATAAGTTCTTTCAACCCTGTGGGTTTTGCAGAGTCTAGAATTAGTAAGAAAATAAATAATAATAATATTAGATCTGGAATTTGGAAACAGTATAATGGGCAAGAACCAAAACCCCAAAATCTAAATCTGACAAACATTCTTTTTATGAACCCTAAGGTACCTATTTTAGCATTAAATACTCCAAGAAGCAAAATTAAGTTTTCTGTTCTTTAACCAAGTTTGCATTTTCTGTCTTTTAACCAAGTTAAGCATAAATTGACTGAAGAGATAAAATTAAAGACTCTCAAATGGCATTTCCATTTTGGAAAAGTTTAAATCTAAACAAAATACAATAAATGCAACTCCAGATTCAGTAAAAAAGTGGGCAACACAAAATCAAATCCATAAAATTAACAACCAAAGAAATTCAGTAAAGAAAGTGATACTTACAAGAACACAAAGAGCTGGCTGAGACCGAGAATAGGAACCGAAAGCTGATTGTGAAGCTTTCACGGTAGAAATTAAGGTTCTGGGTGGACAACGTGAAGCTTTATGATTGGTAATGCCCATTTGGTTTTGACTTTGGCAAATTTAGGCTTTGTTTTGAGAGAAATGGAAAGAAAAGAAAAGAAATTAAAAAAAATTTATTTCATTTGGTTGTTAATTAGAGAAAGAAAGAAAAAAAAAAAGTGATTTTCTCATTAAAAATTTTGAAATAATTTTTTTTCCTTTATTTTAAAGAGAAATAGAAATAAACCAAAATAATTTTAATATTAATTATAAAAATATTATTTTTTTTCTCCTCCTTACTTATTTTTTAATAAAATTTAAAAAGTAAATATCTAACAAATAAATTTACATTATCTTTTTATACAAATAAAAAATATAAATATCATAAATAAAATTCAAATTTTTTTTATTTAATTACTCCTCATTTCCTTTTCGTATAATTAGTGCTCCAAATAGGGTTTTTTTTTTTTGCTATGCAGTTGCAATTGCAACCTTGCAGGTATAACCTTTGATTTACGTGAGAAATAAAAAAAAAAATTGTGTAATTTTGTTATTTGTGAGGTAAAGAAAAGCGATTTTGGAATTGATCATTAATTAACTTTTCGTTTGATTGCTTGGTCAAATATTTGGAGATTTTTCCGCTGTATAATTTCTCATCTCTCTCTCACTACTATCTCCAAAATATATATATATATATATATATATATACTTTTATTTTTACATAAATTAAAAAAAATAATTAATTTAATTAAATTATTAATTTTTTATTTTTTATTTTTTATAAATACTCTTCGTTTATATTAATAAATAATTATTATTTAATTTTTAATACTAATTATATAAATTAATAAAATTTTATTTAATATTAAGTTTAACTTATAAAATTTTAAATTTTAAATTTTCAATAAAATTTTATTATCAATAAAATTTCATTTAATTTTAATATATATTTTTTATTTAGTTTAATATTTAATTAATTATTTATTAATAAAAATATAAAATAATAAAATATTAAATAGAAATATATTAATAAATTAATATATTAATTATTTAAAAAATTATAATTTTAAACGAATAAAAATAAATAAATCTAACTCTTCTAAAGCGGAGATTGTATTACTTTTGAGGAGTTTTATTATAATAATTTATTACTATTTTGTTTTGGAAGTATTCACATGTTAATTTGTTTTGCTTCCTCAATCAATGTAAGAATAATCTTTTGTGTCAAATGTCAGCAAAATCTTGCGGTGAGTTTTGTCAGTTTTCATCTTTCATTAATGATTTTCTGTTACGTGATTAATTATTTTTTAATTAATTCTTTTTTTAATTTTTTTTTTTTCTTTTTTGGATGCGGCCTGTGATATAGTCACCCGCGCGGTTCATAACAATTTTCACAGGCAATGGTCATCATCACAAAAGTATATGAATGATCCGGCGCTTTCACGTTCAAATTATTTCCAGTTCAATTCTCTAATTATTTTTATTTTTGGTGAACAATAAAAAAAAAAAAATACAACTAGCTATTAATTCCAGTGATAAAGAATTTATCCCCTTTAAATAAAATCACGAATTTAAATATTATAAATAAAAAAAATAAATATTTAAGAAATTTTACTTTTTATAAATTTTTTCCTACTCAGAATATAAATTAGTTAAATTTAATTGACTTAAATACTGTGTTATCATAAAAAAATTAAAAAGAAAAAAAGAAAACTAACACACAGCAGCAGATGTAATACCAAGATCACTTGCATAAGTTTCTATAACATTAAACAGGCCACTTGGTGGAATATCTAAACAATAGACTCCCAGAAATGCTGTAAGCCTTGTTTTGCCAAAATATTTGCACATTTATTTACAATGCTGCAACAAAAACTTTTCAGTTCATGCTTAACGTATGTCTAATATTAGACAGTAAATCTCCATCTCTCTGCCATTATTTTGAATGCATGAAAGGGCTGGAATTATAGGTACACTCAACAAAAATGCATTTTCTTTAACCATGATTAGGGAATCATTTTAGACACATTTGAACTAGCTGTTGGATTTTTGGCATGTTCAATATTTAGAGTATTAATATTATGAAATTTAATTAATATCAAATTAAAATTATAATTCAATTATCAATGTTTTAATTTTGTGATTTGAAGGAATTTGATCTTAAGATCTCATTTTTTCATACCCTTCAAAAGGATGAGAAGTTTAATCAAAGTACTACACTTGGTTGGAGTTGATATTTAATATTTTAAGTAGAGTCACTTCTCTCTAAAAAAATAAATTGAGATTTAACATTTAAAAGATAATTTTTGAATATAAAGTGCCTTAACTAACTTGAAAATACTTTAGAGTTTAATTTGAATAAAAAAAATTCATATATTAATATATATTTTATGCATTAAATTTTAATGGAACTATATAAATAAAGATCGTTCTTATATTTCATGAACTCCCTATTTCACTCATAATTCGAAACTTGTAATCGCCGCTGGGCTGACTGACCTTTTCGAGTTACACAATATTATGGGCTCATTTGTTACCAAATCCTTAGTGGATCATAGCCCAATTTACCATTTACTAACACTCTTGTTTTGGGATACATTTTAAATTTAATTTCCCACTGAACAAAAAGGGAAAAAAAAATAATCCAAAACCCCTAATTGCAAAACCCTGAAAACATCCCCATCTCGCCATAGTTGGTTACGATTTGATAATTTAGTTGCCCAATTTCTTGTAGTGAACTTTCATTTGATTATTCAAATTAAGTTTGTGTGTGCAAAATGATGGAAATCGATAGGGACGATGGCCGTACTCCGAACCATCTTCGACCTCTAGCTTGCACCCGCAACGTTCTCCACCGTGCCCATGGCACTTCCAATTGGTCTTAGGGTAACTTCACTTCACTGCACTTCCCTTCCCTTCTTTCCTTTGGTTTTGGGTTATTTTTCAATTTCTCTGAATTGCCTAGATGGCTTGGTGATTTTTATTTTTGCTATTATTAATCTTTTTTTTTGGGTAATGCTTAATTGGGTGTTAAATATAGTTTTGGTTTACGTGGGTATTTTGTTTATTGGATTTAGGAGATACTAAGGTTCTAGCTGCTGTTTATGGACCCAAAGCTGGAACAAAGAAGAATGAGAACCCTGAGAAAGCCTGCATTAAAGTTATTTGGAAGCCTAAAACGGGACAGATTGGTTAGGTTTAACTTGTTAATTGAATTCATGAATTTATCAATGAAAAAGAACCGGTGATAGTACACAAATAATAGAAGAATTTATAACTTGGAGAATTTTTCTGGATTTATCATTTTTTATGTGGTAACTAATCCTATTAAACACTGGATTTGCTTGTCTTCTGAACTGATTTGTTTATGCTTATACTTTGGCTTGGTAGCTGCTTGTTTAGATATAGTTAATTTGGATTTTCCCTAATTTTGCTGGAAATTCCAATTGTTTAGGAAAACTAGAAAAGGAATATGAGACGATATTGAAGAGAACTTTGCAAAGCATCTACATTTTGACTATCAATCGAAACACTACCACATCAATTGTAGTTCAGGTAATTGAGCTTGTACATGGGTTAAATGTTTATATATCAGGAACTTAGAGGTGGAGTTTCCAAAGG
The DNA here is from genome assembly GCA_948193065.1 of Aleurites moluccanus. Taxonomy (NCBI): domain Eukaryota; kingdom Viridiplantae; phylum Streptophyta; class Magnoliopsida; order Malpighiales; family Euphorbiaceae; genus Aleurites; species Aleurites moluccanus. The sequence goes on along the minus strand of CANXYC012960823.1, from coordinate 120,873 downwards.
TAAGGGTGATAAAAAAACCGAGAAAATTGAAATTGAACCTAGTTTGGTCGGTTCGGTTTCATTAATTTTTTTGAAATTTCAGCTAATTCAGTTTGGTTTGGTTTTCTTAAAAAACCCAAAATAATTGAACCAACATATATATATATATATATATATATAATAATAATAATAATAATAATAATTTTATATTTATTTTATTTAAAAAATAAGTAAAACTTAATAATCGAACCAAAATATATCGGTTTGGTTCGGTTTGATCTGAAAAATTTTCTGTTCGATTTGATTCGATTCGATTTCTAAAAATTATGATTCAATTTGTTTGATTTTTGGAAAGTTTGGTTCGGTTCAAATTAAACCGACTGTTTGCTCACCCCTATCCAAAGGTGTCACCTTGTTAAATATTGCCACTTTTTCACATTGGGTGTGAGTATGTTTTGAACATTCCCAAACTGATGGTTAATTAATGCAATACATAGCGGAAAAAAATGATTAATTGATTGTTAAAATAGTAACATAACACCTAATAATCATATTCTATATCTTTAGGACAAATGAAGAGATTTTTAACACATTTAAATCCAAAACAAAAAATATAAAGCAAGCAATTGACAAGTTTAAAAAAAAAATTAAAATTTATCATAAAACAATCATAAAGATTAGCCACAAAATAGTCCTAAAATTCAGTATAAAATAGTCTTCAAACTCTATATATCATAATTCAGCACAATTGACAGAAAACATCTCCTAAACTATCCCTAAAATTCTTCACTAGAATCTTTATTCAAATTATTGTATACTATAAAATTAGTAAAAAAGAAATAATAAAAAAAAAAATGAAGATAGAATTAAAAAAAGAAAATTAGGAAAAAGAGATTAAAAAAAAAAGCAGAAGATGCAGTAGAAGAAATGCAGAAAAGAGGAATACAACCGAAGAATTTGTATTTAATTAGACTTCTTTGTAACTTCTTTAACTAAGAGATAAAAACTTTATAAGATATGCACTAATAAAACTCTAAAATAAATACTAAAATGTCTTTTAGACTCTCTGTAGGAAAAAATAATTTAAAAGAACTAAACTACACTTATTTACTAAGTAAAAATAAAAGAAAAGAATTGGACTTTTAGGTAAAAAATTAAAAATAAAAATCCTTAAATTTAAATAGATGCGCACCTTATGTGCCCCTTGCCTACTAAAAAATACTAGCCTAAACACAAAAGGCGTGCATCTAGTTAAATGAATCTTGCCTAGATGTTCTAGAAGCGCAAACATTAATCCTCGCTTCACCGTAGTGCCTAGACGTGTGCCTTGTGTGCCTTTGACTACACTGACCTAAACTAATAGTTAATTAATGCAACACATAACAGAAAAAATGATGCAACTCTAAAACTGTATTTAAATAGCTCATTATAGAGTTTATTAGAATTTGAAATTGATTGCTACTCAAATAAACTATTGCGTCTGATTTTCATGTATTCATACATTTTTTTTATGTTCTTGACATAGCTAGAACATGGCCAGTTTTAGTTTTTAATATTACATAATAATCAAATTATTGAAATCGTAACAGGAAGACAAAGAAAAGGTTAGACTTAGTGGTTGTTTATGCAAGTACTAGTATTCTTTTATTGGACAAATGTAGTCAAAGACGCATAAAACGCACGTCTAAGCGCTAAGGCGCAACAAGGATTAGGGTTAGTGCTTTTAGAACATCAAGGCGAGACACGTTTAATTAGGCGTGCACCTTTTGTACTTAGGTAAGATTTTTAGAGTAGACAAAAGGTGCGCACCTTTTGCGCTTAGGTAAGATTTTTAGAGTAGACAAGAGGCGCGCACCTATTTAATATTTAGGATTCTTATGTTTTTTTAGCGAAAAGTCTAATTATTTTCTTTTATTTTTACTTAGAAAATAAAGGTAGTTTGATACTTTTTAGTCACTTTTTCTAAGAGAGTCTAAAAGACGTTTTAATATTTATTTTAGGGGTTTTTTAGTACATATCTTATAAAGTTTTATCTCTTAGTCAAAGAAGTTACAAAGAAGTCTAATTAAATATAAATTCATGCACAACAATGATAAAAACAAGTAATATCAATGATTTTTTTTTTTTTGATCTCTCTACCTCTCTTTCTCTTCTTGCTCTTAACAATGGCTAATGCCTCCCTCTCTTTAGTTTTTTTTTTTAATTTCTTTTTCCTAATTTTTTATACTGTCAAAAAATTTTATTTTTTTAATTTCTCCATCTCTCTCTTCTTGCTATCTAGAACGGGCTGCTGGCTGCAGTTACTTTTTTTTTTTGTATTTATTTTTCCTAATTTTATAATACACGGTAATTTGAATGAAGATTATAATGATAGATATTAGGGACATTTTCTATTGAGTTCTAGAGCTGGTTTTTAGTAAGTTTAGAGGATGTTTTCTGCTAAGTTTTAGGGTTATATTATGCTGAGTTTAGGATATGCAGAGTTTTAATATTATTTTATGCTAATTTTTGGACTATTTTATTTTGAGTTTTAAGATTATTTTGTGGCTAATCTTTATGGTTGTTTTATGATAAGTTTTAATGCTTTTTCTTTTTCAAACTTGTCAATTTATATATATATATTTTTTTTTAACTTAGATGTGCTAGTTTATATTTAAAAATCTCTCCTAAAAATATAGAATATGTTTATATATGTATTATGTTACTGTTTTAATAATCTATTAGGTATTATTGGATTTTTTTAGAAACCAGCACCTTGCTTGAGTTGCACCTATCGCCTCAGACGATAAGAGGACCTATCACGACCTATCACCTTGAGTGCGTCTTGTGCTTTTGACTACCTTGGATTAGACACACACTGACACATGTTATAAGCTTTTTTAACTTTTAAATAGTTTCTCATAGGGATAATGCTAATTATACTTTCATGCAATACATTGTGTATTGTCAAATAGGAATATTTTGGAAGCTTGGACGTAGGAAAGTATGGATGATTATAATTTAGATTGTGCACTACTAGTAGTAATGATACATTATTTGGCTTGAAAAAAAAATTACTGGTTCCATGCGAGTATTATTAGTACCAGTAACACAATCTCACCAATTGTTTAACGTTTATCTTTGTTTTGCAGGTTGTTCATGATGATGGTGCTGTATCCTTTATATTTGAGCATCTTTTTTTAATGAAAGACTAGTACATTGCCCTTGCTCACATGCAAGCTCATTGGTCACTCTTCCCTCCTCCTCCTTCTTCTTCTTCCTTTCTTTATTTGCAAGCTCACTTCCTCTTGTTATTTCTCTTTTCAAAACGTGGGAGTAGTCTATTTCTCTTTCTCTTGCCTCCGTACTGTGTAGCAGCCTTAGAGATTAGTACTATTCATGTGTATTTTCATAATATATAGTATAACTAGCAGCTCCATCTATTTATAGGGTTTCAACTTAATCATGATGCATCTTATGTCCTGCCCAATGTTTTCTTTCTCGGTTAACACGTTTATCTTTTTTATATAAACATTCAAGATGTTCCATTGTGAGATGAATCATTGATAAGAGTCCATCATGCTTCAAGCCTTCAACTTAAACCTCCATTAAAAATATGCTTTGTCATTTTTCATTCAAAGCTTCTGCCCTTTTCCATTTCATTGCTTTCTGTAAAATCATTAATGGTTCCTATATCTACAAAGTGAATGATGTTCTGATGTTACTTCTAGAATGTTTCTCATATCTTCCTTAGTGGTTCCACCTTTTTTAAAAAAAAAAAATTCCCTCTACTAGCATGTCAAACGAGTTTTTCTTTTTTTGTGATAACATGGGTTATACATTTTTGTTTTCTATTTTTTGGTCAATACATTTTTTTTTATTTAAATGAGGGCATTCTTTCATTCACTTGCACTCTTATTTTCTGCCTACAATAATGTCAAATGAATTTATTTTGCATTATGTGCCAGGGTTATAAATTTTTCCTTCAGCTAATGATTTTGGTTTACACGAATGAGGTTTTTGCTTCAAAAATACTCTTTTTGGTGCAGCTTTCCTTTTTAGCCTATGAAAAAATAATATGATATTTTGCACGACCATGCTTCACAAATTTTACTGCATGATGAGCAGTGAGCTCTCTCCACATTCTTTTGTTTATGATCTTTCTGTGAGCATTTAATATAACATGTATATTCTTGACTCAAATTTTTGTAGCTTCTGACATGTGCTATAAATGCAGCTTGTGCTGCCCTTGTAGATGCTGGAATTCCTATGAAACATCTATCTGTTAATTAGACTTACAGACGCCATCATCTTCTTTTATTTGTTTGCCATTATGAGACTAATGTCACTGGTCTATGCAGTTGCAATCTGTTGTTGTTTGGCAGAAGGGGGATATGTCATACTGGATCCCACCAAGTTGGAAGAACAGGTTTTACAATATCATCTTTTAATTCATAATATGCCTTCCCTGTTGTAATTGAAATTCTTGTGAGAATTTAATTGGCTTTGATGCAGACCATCCTAAAAGAAAGCTTTTTTTTTTCCCTGCACAAATTTAAAGTTCTCAATATTATAAGCAAAGAACCCATTTTTAGTGGTTGTTTATTGAAGATAGACCACTCTGGTGCTGCTTTTATACTTGAATTACTCTTCCTAGTTCCTGCATGATTATTTTATGTCTGGCCAGAAAATGAAGGGATTTGCATATTTAGTCTTCCCAAACGCAATTCAATCTGTTCTCCCAGAAGGGTCATAGCTTAAGGAAGGTGAACCTTTGGAACATGGGATCCTCACCTCTATCACCTATGGTGTGATTTCAGGTACATGCTACCTTAATTATGCGGTGCTATTGTGCTGATATGCAGATTTATTGAAATTGTCAAACCTATGGAAGTTAGACAATGAATGGATATTTTAATTGTTATACGTATGAATGTAATATTTTCACTGTTATACATGTAAAAATTATCATATCTTATCAGCAGATATCAAAAGCTACAACTTTATCTAGTATTAAATTACAGTATAAGTGAGGGCTTCACTGACAAGCACACATTCAAGGTGCTTCCTGCTTTTGTGGTGAAGTTGATAAAATTGATCTAAGAAGATTGAATTTTAAGAAATACACTGTACAGGAAGTGATTGCTTTCTTTTTTCTAATATTGTTTGTCTCTAAATTTGTTTTTCTAGTGGAAGAATATCTCAAATGTCTAGAACGAGGGCGTGCAGCTAGTGCAAAGTTTTCTGATTTTTTAAGGAAGGTTTTAAAATTACAACTTCCAAGTGACTCATCAAAAGCTGGGTGATTTGAAACGTGATTGGAAGTATATGTCATGCACGGTCAACTATTTTAAGAGTTATATCATATGTGAACTCTCCTCTCATGAACTGTATCAATATTGGCAGTTGTGTTTAAGTGTGAATCTGACCCAAGAGATAGTAATGATTGTAGCAAAACTGCATTTTATGCAATAGGTGGAAGTTCGAATCCCCATTTTTTTGGTCTCGTGTACCAAATCGTATTGAAATGTTAGGACAAACGCCTAATTTCCCACCTGAACTTTACACTCGGGTCTAATCAAGTCCAAAATAATTTTTTTGGACCAATTTAACACAAACATTTCATTTATTGTGCTAATAGGTCCAATTTTGACCAACCCATGGAGAATGTTTCGCACGAACTGGTCTTGGGAAGTGAGAGAAGTTAAACAATTAATTATAAAAAATTAATAATCAACTTATTTTTCCTCACTCTCATCAGTAGGGGTGAGAAAAAATTGAAAATTGAATCGAACTTAATCTAATTTGATCTATTTGGTTTGGTTTAATTCAAAATTAGGCTTAATTTTTTTTGAAATTTCAGTTAATTTGGTTTAGTTCAGTTTTTTTTTAAAAGAAAATCGAAATAATCAAACTGGTCAAAATATATTAATATATATTATATTTTTATATATTTATTTTTTTTGAAATTTCAGTTATTTTGGTTTGATTTAATTTAAGGTTTGTTTTGATTTTTAAAAATTATGATTTGATTTATTTAATTTTTGAAAAGTTGAACCGAACCGAGTGTTTGCTCTCCCTGCTTAGGGTGAGAGAAAATTAAGAGGGAAAAGAGAAAAAGAAATCACACAGATATTGTGCAACAGATTCGGGGATATAGAAATTGCGATTTAACCTAGCATAAATCTAGGGTAAAGAGAAGAAAATTTGTGAATATGCAGGGATTGAGACCACTGAAGGAGAATCGGCTACTCCATTTCTTCTTCCTTGTTCTCTGCTGTAGTGGTGGGTTTGGTTTTTTTTTTTTTGCATATTTGGGTTGGTTTGTGATTTCAAAGCAGGGGCAAATTTCCAGATAATGGCATGGCAAAGTTGAAAGAGAGAACAAATTTCACAAGTAATTATAATTATAATGCTGCTATCAAAGAACTTTCATAAATTCTTTAATGGAAAGTCTTCTTCTTTGGTCAACATACGGACAAAGCATTTGAAGAGGACAAAAGAAGAGTATCCAATTGCCCAGATCCTCTCCACAATTAGTATATTTACTCAATTTCAATTGTTTTTTTGAATTTTTGTAATTTTAGAGGGAAAAGCTAAGATATTTTGGAAATCTGTTTTCAAATTTTTTTTTTTTTATGTAATGGAAGAACATGAAAATAGACGATGAAGATTTGTATAAAGGCTGACATTAAAATATATTAACAACTAACAATTAATAACAATTACAACGAGTCATAATTTTAAGCATGAATGAATTAAATTTGAGTGTATATGATACAAACACTAGATCAAGATAGAAATTAGGCTTATTTGCACGATAAATGAAATATTTATGTTAAATTGATCTAAAAAATTATTTTGGACGTGACTGAATTTAAATGTAAAATTTATAGGAAAAATTAAACGTTTATAAAAATGTTTATTTATATAGATAGTGAAAATTCTGCTGTTCCCTGGATTATTCCTAAATGTAATGTATTGATTTTAGGTTCAACGTACATGTTGTTATTGTCATCATCAATTTGTATTCATACAATTCTAGAAACTGTAGTTGAAACAGTTCGCATGGTGTTGATTTTTGAGGGAATTCAAGATGAATGTATGTTTGATTTTGCTATTTGACTTGTTAAGAAACTTATTATGTTGATAATGTTGATTCAAAGTCATTAAAAGTTATTTTTAAGATGAGTTATATATATACACATACATGTTTAAGTAGATTACATCTACTTAGCTTTTCTCAACAGCAAACGATATATATATTTATATATTTTGGAAAAATTATTTTAAACGTTAAGTAATAATAAATAATATATTCGTATTTAAATTTTTATCACTTAATTTTCAATTTTACATAATATCATTTTAGTTTCTATTTATTTTTAAAAACACTGGTTTGTGGATTTATTTAACGATGTTGTTTTTTTAAATGAGCCTTGAAATCCCTGTAATAAGTAGGGGTGAGCTTTTGTTGGTTGGATACAAACCATATCAAATTTTAGAAAAATCAAATTAATTAAATTAAATTTTAAAAAACTGAATTATCTAAAATTTGAAAAATTGAATCACATTCATATTTTAATTAAAATAAATTGAATTGAATTAATTTTTAAATTGAATTGAACTAATTTTTATAATATTAACATAATCGATTCCACATATTCAATTCAATTAATTTGGTTAATTCGATTATTAATATATAATAATTTTAAATTTTTTAAAATAAAAATCAAACCGATGAAATTAAATTTGATTTAATATTATTTTTGATTCTTGCAGTTTTTCTCGCCCCTAATAATAAGCAAGCAGAGACTTTCACTGAAAATTGTCGTTTCAAAAACTATAAATGCCTCTACCAAAACTCTTGGATGCATTTGTTGATTTGAGGTTTCCATCATCAGCCATTTCTCCCATCTCAGGTTACCACTTATCTTGATTTGAGATCTGAAAATTAACATGAAAATAATTCTTAAAAGATGAAAATTTTATAAAATTTATTATAAGAGATGACTATCTCATATATAATTTATGATATTATATTTAATATATTTGCATTTAAGAGTACTTTTTAAAATTATTTTTAGTTTTTTAAAAATAGATATAAAATCAAAATATTAACATATTCATAGTTTATTTACAGAATCAACTATATAAGTCCATAAAATAAAATAAAAAATTAATTGAGAATAAATATAATTATCGGATACCGAGAAATTTAAAAAAAAATTCCATACACTATTTTTTTAATTTATTTATTTGAGATACATAGAATTTAATAACTTTGTCTTATTAGTTATGCATGCTATTACATTTTGATACCCTTTTAACCTATTATAATCCAACTAGATCATAGACATTATTATAATTTTAACTTTTAATTGAAGGATACAAAAAGTGCAAGTTGCTATTACCGATTTACTGGTTTATTTATTTTGTTAAATATTCCTGGTGGGATGTGGTTCATTCAATCATGCTGGAATATATTCATCTACTTGCTTTTCCTAGTACAATTTATTCTGATCAGTTTCAAACTGATATTAAAGAATATTACATGCAAAATACAAATATTAAAGCCAGTTTCGATAGATAATTTAAATTTGTTGTGAATTTAAATTTAAATTTTATGTGTAAAATTATAAAAAAAATAGACTTCTTGATCATTTAAATGATTAGTTGTTCAAATCCACCTTTAATAACTTTCTATTATATCCTAAAATGATAATATCTATATATAATTGTGACATGAATGGTCTGGATAAAAATTTCAAATAAAAAATAAATAACTCTTTTTTCACTATTTAGTTTGATGTATGAAATAAATATATACAATCAGTTTAAGTAAAATTTTGTTCAATTAATTAATAAAAAATGACTCAATAAATCATATAAATGCACATATCGTTAACAAGTAATATAGTAGTTAAGTAGAGTATCAATCATACGAAAAAGAATTGATAAGTATCAAAATTAACATTTTCTTAATTATTTAGATATACGAATATCAAAAATATATATTAAATTAAATTAAACTAAACTAATAATATAAAAAATTTAGTATTTAGATTTCATCAATTAATTATCTGTGAATTATCTTTAATTAAATTGATTGAATTTAATTTTATTAGAATTAATGATTAAATTTTTCTAAATTATGATATTTTTTCTCAAAAAATAAATATATATATTCATGTTAATTTTATATTTATTCTCATGATCATAAGCAATTAATAAAAACTTATTCATTTTATGAAAATTCTTTTAATAATTACAAATAAGTGTATTTATATGTAAGCAATATATACCATATATCTAATATTTTACTGAACTAGTATTATATTTCACTTTTACTACTTCATATAATACCTTAAATATATAAATAATAATCAGTTATTGAAAAAAATTAAATCCTAAAACTATAAATTAATTCTCAAAAGTACTTCAAATTAATCAATCATAAATAACCATAGACAACTCAAAAGATTACATGTAACACTCTAAATAAGAATTTAGTTACTTATAATGAGAAGAAGAAATAATTGAAATAACAAATAAATTTAAAATAATCAGTATGATCAGCTTTATTGAATTGAAATAAAGAGTTTAAGAAATAATTATTTGATAGATTTGGATTGATAGAATTTCATGTTTTTTTAAGTATAAAATTGAATATATTAAATTATATTAAAAATAAAATCGATTTTAATTTATTTTTAAAATAATTAAATTAAATAGACTAAATTAAATTTAGTTTGATTTAATTTTTAATTTTTGCCTCACTCTTAATAATAAGCAAACATAGACTTCCATTGAAAATTAAGGTTTCAAAAACTATAAATGCTTCTATTCTCTTGGATGCATTTGATGATTTGGTGTTGCAGTCCCTTCTCAGATTACCACTTATCTTGATTTGAGACTTGAAAATTAACATCAAAATAATTCTTAAAAGGTGAAAATTTTATAATTTATTAAAAAAGAGGATTATCTCATATATAATTTATAATATTATATTTAATATATTTCCATTTAAGAGTACTTTTTTAAATTATTTAAAAAAAATATATAAAAAATAAAAATATTAGCATATTCAAATTTCATTCATAAAATTAATTAAATATATCTATAAATTAAAGGATTTAATCGAATTTAATGTATCTATCAGATACGAGAGATTCCATTTAAAAAAAAAATTGCCAATAAACTATTTTTTTAATTTATTTATTTGGGATGCATAGAATTTAATAACTTTGTCTTATTAGTTATGCATACTATTACATTTTCGATACCCTTTTGGCCTATTATGATCTAATTGGATCATAGACATTATCATTGTAAAATATTCCTGGTAGAATGTGGTTCATTCAATCATGCTGGAATATTATCATCCACTTGCTTTTCCTTGGGAAAATTTATCTGGCCAGTTTCCAACAGCTATTAAAGAATATTACATGCAAATTTATAATATTAAAATCGATTTTGACAAGTAATTTAAAATTATTGTAAATTTAAATTTAAATTTTGAATATAAAATTATAAATAAATAGATTTATTAATTATTTTAAATAATTAATTATTTAAATTAATTTTTAATATCTTTATATTATATCCTAAAATGATAATATATATAGGGGGTGTTTGGATATCCTTAAAATAAATAAGAAACGCCGTTTTGAAATTTAAATAAATGCTAAATGGATTTTTGGAGTATTTGACAGATTAATTCAAAATGCCGTTTTAAAATTTAAAAATAGAAAAAATTTAAACTAGACATATCAGTTTATTTTGAAACAAAATTTTTAAAACTCTATTTTTCAAAATTTCATTTATACCCAAACACCGATAATAGTTGCAAGAAAATGCATCATGGTAAAAAATTTAGACAAAATAAATAAATTTTTTTTATTATTTAATTTAATGGATCATATATGAGATAAGTCTATATATTTAATTTATGTAAGAATTTTTCTCCAATTAATTAATTAAAAAAGACTGTGTTGCGAATAAATTTTATAAATGGACATATTATTAACAATTAATATAATAGTTAAGTAGAGTGTCGATCCTACGAAAAAGGTTGACAAGTATCAAATTAAGATATCCTCTATTATTTAGATAAACGAATATAAGAACACATATTAAATTAAAATTAAATTAAATTAAACTAATAATATAAAAGGTTAGAGTTTATATTTTATCAATTGATTACAAATGTATCTGTAATTGAATTGATTGAATTTAATTTTATTAAAATTAATGATTAGATTTACTTAAATTATATGATGTTTTTTCTCGAGTATATTCTAATTATCACAAACAATTAGCATAGACCAATTATTTTTTATGGAATTCTTTTAACAATCACAAACGAGTTTTCTATCTCTAAACAATACATTTTTTAGGTCTAATATTTTAATAAATTAGTATTATTCTTTCATTTTTGCTATTTCATAGAATATCTTAAACGTGTAAATAGTGACCAATGATTCACAAAAATTAAACTCTAAAATAATAGATTAATTCTTACAAGTATTTCAAATCAATTAATTATAATTAACTATAACCGAATCAAATGATTACATCCAACACCCTAGATAGAAATCCAATCACTCATGATAAAAAAAGAAATAATTGAAATAACAAATAAATTTAAAATAAACATTATGATAAATTTTATTGAATTGAAATAAAGAGTTTGAGAAAAAACTATTTGACAGATTTGGATTGACGGAATTTCATGTCATCGATCTTGAGCTCTTCTCTCCCTCATTTTTTAAAGAAAAAAACTAAACTAAGAAATATTACAAGAAGAAAATTGGATGATTTTACATTGATACAATGTTTTCTCTATATAGAGATTTAGAATTAATGTTTAGGAAGATTTAGATGTTTTTAAAAAGGTATGAAGATCACTGTATATTAATTATCTTGAAGTAGGACAAAACTAGAAAGAAAATCCCTCAAAAATCGTGAGATCGGGCCTCTATAGGTGTTGCACGGCCGTGTATGGTGCCCCTTGCACGGCCGTGCATATTGCCTTCAATTCTGAAAGAAAATAAATTTTGGACAGATCCAAAATTTTCTGCATAACCGTGCAGAATGGACCCTGCACGGCCATGCAACCTTAAGCGGCACCAAAACTTAATTTTCAGCTTCTTTTTTCTTCGACTTTGATCTACATGAATTTCGAATTTTCATTTGACTTGAATTAGACATGAAAACCTTCCAAATGACTTAAGAGAATACAAAAACAAGAGTAATAAAAGACAAACAAAATCAAACAATAACAAATATTCTATAGATAAATCTTACAAGTAACTCTTTATATTTTTATCATATTTTAAGCTCATCACTCTAAAATAATTTTTTTAGAATCTTGTCTGTCTATAAATAAAATCTCGTAAGAGGTTCTACACAAATTGAAGATGGCATTACAAATACAAATAAATGGTTCTGCTCTTAAGCCTGTTCCCTCTAAAAGCTTTGATCAACTCAAAACCTCATTATCCTCAACATTTAGGGTATGCAAATCTCTTTCAATTATCCTTTTAATTTTTTTTCAGTTGAATATTTATTTAAATGATTATAAAGAAGCAAAAATTGATAAATATATATGTACAGCCATTGTTGAAGTTGCCAATGAAGATTGATGTTTCTAAAACCATGAAAAATGCTCGTGTTAAAATTTTGGAGGCTTTTGTGGATTCCATGTTTCAATTTGTTGATCAACCTCTTCTGCCATCTCAGGTATACTTAATTATATATATAGTTCAGGATATTAATTAATCAATTGGAAATTAATTAAGGAAATTAAAGAACTAATGAGCATACATAATATTATATATATGTATTGTTGTAGAGTAACTTTGCAGCCGTTGAAGAAATTGGAGAAGCTGTTGAGGTTACTTCCATTCAAGGAGAAATTCCAGCAGATTTTCCAGAAGGGGTTTATGTCAGAAATGGTAAAGAAATGTTATATCTTTTTTTTTTTTAATTTTTTTGGTTTTTAAATGGAATCAACTACCAAAATTTCAACTTTTCATCTTCAAAAAATTATTCAAACTCATTTAAGTACAATGCAAGCTCAATTGAATTTATATGAGATATTTCAATCTCAATAATTTCATTTTTAAGTGAATCTCTCATATAAATAAACTAAAATTAAAAATTGAATTAAAATTTATTGAATTAAAATAATGAGTTCAAGAAGAAACTAGTTTGAAAAATTAGTTTGGTGGAGCTCAAGGTTATCAATTTTCAACTACCAATCTTCAAATAAAACTAAAAATTAAACTAAAATTAAAAATATTAAACTTGTACAAAATGCATGAATAAAACTCCTCCCTTAAATTGATACAATTTTCTTTATGTATAGAAATTTAAATATGAGTTTAGAAATGTTTGAAAGTACCTAAAAAATTAAGAAGATCACCAAAAATTAATGGAATTGAAGTAGGATCAAACTAGGAGAATATGTACATTAAAATCTTAAAAAATGCACAAAATCGAGTCCCATATGTTTCATGGCCGTATAACATGATTTACATGGATGTGTAATTTTTAAGCTTCTGAAAAAATTTAGACAGCAATAAAAAATGCACGAACATGCGCTATGGTTTACACGGCCGTGCAAGAAATGTATGAAAACTTTTGATTTTTAACATATGCACGTGACTCATCTTTTCATTGCTATTAAATTTGTTTCTTATGCACATCGCCCACCACCTTCGGCATCTTTGGAGTATATATTATATTTATATATATATTTGATTGAGAAATGAATATGGTACAAGTATGCCCATGGTTTTCTAGTTGCACATGATTTGTATTCCTCGACTTTTCTTTGATTTTAATTTATATTCAAATGAATTTCGATCTTTTATTTTTTTTAAAATTGTCTTAAAATCTTCCAATAAATCTAAAAAATATAAAATCCACTATCAAAATAAAAGTAAATAAAAAACAAGAAAAATATAAATTTGATGCAATTAATTCATAAATAGCTCTAATATTATTATTACAATTTAGGCTTATCACTTGCTTGAGCAAATTAAGTAATAAATTTAAATTATTATTTTAAAACGGTTATTTGTTGGAGTTTTATCTAAAATAAATTTGTGTTTGATTAAATTAAACAGGATCAAATCCTAAATTTGGAGGCCTGAAATCAGCTGTATCAGTATTTGGAAAGACAAGCCAAATTTGGGTAGAAGGTGAAGGAATGGTTCATGGTCTATTCTTCAAAAAGGAGAATAATGGAAATTGGAGTATCTCATACAAAAATAAATTTGTTGAGTCTGAAAGCTATAAGATAGAAAGACTGAGAAACAAGCCAACTTTTCTTCCAACCGTAGAAGGAGACTCCTTAGCCGTTTTGGCCGCACCTCTTCTCAACATGGTTGGTTAATAATGCTGTTTTTTTTTCAAGCTTTGGAAAAAGGGAATTGAAGCGGGGCGCATACCTTAGGACTACCTATACATAATTTATTATTTTATAATTCAACTCCAATTTAAAATAATTAATCCAATTTTTTTTTTTTTTATAATAATAATTAATCCAAATTATATAAATAGTAATTAGGTGAATTCACTTTTTTATATTTCAGATATGAGATTTTTTTCTAAACTGTTCAGGTTAACAATAATTCGGGTGTGGGTTATGATCATTAATTTTATTCACTTTTGTAAGTACAATTTGAATAATTTTTTGTTGCATTATCAATTATAAATATGAACAAATTATTACAAAATTAAGATAAAAATTATATTATATTTATTTGTTTGTTTGTTTGTTTAATTTTTATAATTACATTTCAAAGACTATATATAAAAATGAAAATATGTATGTAATCTTAAATTGATTAATAATAAAAAATATAAATAACTTATAATAAGAAAATAATTCAATCTAAACGGTTGAAACTATTTTGTGTTGTAAAATTTAATTTATTATATATAAGTTTAATACCTTAGTACTAGTGACTTGTAATATTTTACATATGTTGATTTGCAGATGAGATATGGACTTCCTACGAAAGATTATCAAAGTATAAATGTTTTTGTGCACGCGGGGAAGCTTTATACAACTAGTGAAAATTATCCAGCTCAAGAGATTGAAATAGCTACCTTAGAATGCTTAGATAGTTGGGATTTTAATGGAGATTGGAATGGACCCTTCACTAGCCATCCTAAGGTTTATTAATTAATTCCTCTGTAACATTGACAAAGTCATGCCTAATTTTAGTAACTAATTAACTCTTTTCGTATACAAATGCAGGTAGCTCCTGGTTCAGGGGAGCTAGTTACAATGGGGGTAGATGCACAGAAACCTTATTGCGTTATCGGAGTTATTTCTGGTACAGGACTAATCCATTAATTGATATAATTAACTAATATAAATAAATGTCAAGATCCTGAACTCTGTGTATTATTTGCATAAAAATTAAGGTTAGTTTGTGACGAGGAATTGAAATTGAGATTTTCAAGTCTAATTATAAATTTTTAGAATTAGAATTATATTGGAATTGTAATTTTTATTTTTTTTTCACATAAAAAATTAAAATTAAAATTGAAATTGAATAAAAATTAGTGATAATGAGAGTGAATATGGCAGTGATGATAAATCATCATCGTTGACAGTAGCGTTAAAAATAGTGGTGGATCGTCGGTGATGGCGATGGAGTAGTGGTGAATCGCTATCACAGTGGTGGAGGGTGGTAGTAAACCTCCGATGAGTCATAGTTGTCAGTGGTGGCCCATCATCACCGGTAGTGATGATGGTGAACTACTGTCATTGGTGATGGTGATAGAGTGAGAGTGGCAATGACGGTAAGAGAGAAAGTGGCAGCGACAGTTGTAGAATTATAAATTTTATGAATTGAAAATTACATTATAGAATTATTTTTCTAATTATATTATAATTTTATTAATTTTTAAATAGAATTTTAATTCAAATTTTAGGTGGCTGTCAAATATTGAAATTAAAATTAGACCTTTTAATTTTAATTTTAATTTTAATTCCCGAAACTTTATTAGTGGATTTCTAAATGTTAACCATTAATATAATTTTATGGATTGCATATTTCAGCTGATGGAAAGAAGCTATTACATAAGGTTGACCTCAAGTACAAAAGAAGTGTCCTCAGCCATGACATTGGGGTTACCCAAAAGTAATTAAGCTCCATAAATCATCTTTTATAATTTTATATTAATGGTATATTTGCAAGTTTATTAACCTTAATTAATTAGATAATAATCTGAAATATTTCACTAAAATCATTTCATTTTTCTTTTATTTGGGTTGTATCAGCTACAATGTGATCATTGATCATCCCTTAGTAGTTGATATCACAAGAGTTATCAAGGGAGGCCCGTGAGTATTGAGCAAAGTTCATAATGGATTTTTTTTTCTCTAGTATTTTTTTTAGAATGTTTGTGAAATTAATTATTATCAAGCTTCTTAATTATTAATTAATTACTTTCTAATTACTATATATATGCACTGTTTATATTATATATGCAGGTTGTTAAAGTATGATAATGAAGGAAATTCAAGAATTGGAGTGATGCCCCGTTATGGCGATGCAGATTCAGTTAAGTGGTTTGAGGTAGAACCAAATTGCACTTTCCACATAATCAATTGCTTCGAAGACGGTGATGAGGTAATTAACAATCACAATAAATTAGACCTATTCACTTGATAAAAAAATTACGAATTAAATCTATAAAAAATTTTAAAATTCAATTACGAATTAAGCATGTAAAAAATTTTAAAATTTACACTCGATCAATGAGTAAATTTATTATAAACTAGCTAATTTTAATTTTAATTAAGATATTAAATTAATAATATAATAATCGAATATCTATTTTATAATATATGATATGAAAAATAGTATTCTAAATCATATATCATATTTTTTCCTAATTGAAGAAATGCAAGCACAGATACATAAATGTTTATAACATAATATGAATATGTCAATATGATTATTTTTATCAAAATAGTATATAATACATATATAATACACACCAGGTAGTAGTGAGAGGTTGTAGGGCTTCCGCAGCTATCATACCAGGTCCAGATTGGGGTGAAGACAAGTTTGATTGGTTCTCAAGAGGGTTTAATTTCTCAGAGAATAATTCAGCTGAAAAAGGTTATCTTTTTCATCGTGTGCGTGAATGGAGATTGAACATGGTAACTGGACTTGTCAATGAGAATTTTCTAAGTGGAACTGACTTCTCCATGGATTTTCCCATTATTAATGGAGATTTCACTGGTCTGAAACATAATTATGGCTACACTCAACTCATTGATTCCATGGCAAGCTCTATCTCTGGTAAAAAATTAAATTAATTATTTCAATTGAACATTTATTATATTATATATATAATTGTATACAATTGTGATTTTACATATATATTTTATGTTGTTACATCACAGGCATTACCAAGTATGGAGGTCTAGCCAAATTATACTTTGAAGAACAATGCTCTATGCTTTCTGAGGTAATTAAAAGATTTTAATTAATAGAATTCAATTCATATAATTTTATAATATAATTTGGTATGATGAAAAATAAATATTAAAAATAGTAAAATTAATATGAATATTATCATTTGAAACTATTGAAAAAAATAAGGGAAATATTGTTTAAATACATATATTATCTCCATGGGCGGAGCTGAGGGGAACAAACAGGAGCTTTGGTCCCGCCAAACCCACTTAAAAGTGTACATAATGTTACTATATAATTAGTCTAATTTTTTAATTGGTTCTCCGAAGTTATTTTTTAATTAATTTTAAATATTAAAATTATTTAATTAGTTCTCATCCTATAAATATGAAATATTAATAAAAATTTATTTAATTAAAAATATATTTTTATGAAAATATAATTAGTTATTATTTTTGAAATAAAATTATTAGAAAAATTTAGAAAAAAATTAACCTTTATTTTTTTTTTCCTATTAATTTTGGTAACCTCAAATAAAATTTTATGGTTCCACCCTTATATATTTCATATGTATTATCTGAATTTAACCAGCAGAAGGAGGAAATTTGTGAAGGACCAATAAAGGCAGAATATCATAAACTACCAGAAAATACATTTTGTACAGGAAGTGCCTTTGTCCCTAAACCAGGAGGAGTTGAAGAAGATGATGGTTGGATTATTACTTGTGTGCATAATGAAAACAATAATGCGTCTCAGTTAACTAGTTAGTTTGTTAATTAATTACTTTCTTTCTATAAATAGTTAAATACTAAGTTTAATTTCGATTAAAAAAAATACGTAATAAATGTTTCGTTGATTAAATATAAATAAATTGATAAATTAATATAAAAATAAATTTTTCATTCTTAACAAATTAATTTTAAAATTTATTTAGTTTCGGGATTCATTCTCTTAAATCTATATTAATTATAATTAGTCATCATATTGATTTGTTTTGAATTTCCTGTAGGCTTATATAATCGATGCTAAGAAGTTTGAAAGTGAGCCAATTGCCATTATAACTCTGCCTAAGAGGGTGCCCTATGGTCATCATGGAACCTTTATTGCCATGCCTTATCAAGCTTGATTAATTGTTGAGAACTCTCTCTCTTTCTAAAACTCTCTTCATTTTCTTTAGGTTCTTTATCGAGCTTGTCCTTGAGGTGTCGCCAATCTCATGATCAGTAGCACATCCTCCCCTCTCTCTCTTCTAGTTTCTTTTGTTCTCTACTCCTAGTGATAGAATAGTAGTTCCTACCTTATATAGCTAATAATTTGGGTTGTAATATCCATAAATCTACCCGTTCTTCCTTTAGAAGAAGTTGACCAAAATGATTATTTTTAAGTACTGGAGTTTATTTCCTATCAGAAGATCGGTGCTTATGGAGGGATGATGATTCTACAATGGCTTCAACTCCTTAAATTTACAGATTTTATCAGTAGTGGAGGTAGACCTGGCTTTAGTGATGAATGTGAGAGTTTAGATGCTTTACCCTCTTTATGGGTAAACTAATCAACAATCACTCTCTCTTTATTTGTTTATAATATTGAGATCCTTGTTATTAGAGATCAAATCTACAAACACCATTGTTTTAAAAGTTTCTCAAAGTTTGGCAGTTTAATGATTTTTCATATTATCTTTATGTATAGATCTAAGATTTTTTTCCTTCTCAGATCTAGGTAAATCTTAAATCTAAATTTTTGAGTTTCTCTTGTATCTCTATCCCTCTGTAATTTCTTAGTGAAATGAATGAATTTTAATTTTATCTTAAAAATAAGCCTGATTAATTACTGGTCATGGATCATATAATTATAATTTAAATAATAATAATTGATCATTTATTTTATATGGTTTGAATTATTTTTATATAATTATAATTTATTATTTTTTATCGTTTAAATTATGTATTAAGTAAATGATAATTAATCTAGCAAATTTGAAATAAGCATTCAAGATCTCAAGTGATACTTTATAATATATGTATTTTATTTTATTTTTTTTTTGTATAAATTACTTATTTAAATAAGCAGCAAAATAAATTTTAATAATTATTTATTTATTTTTTTGTTACATCGTCCTTTAAAATTTGAGTTTGTAAAGTTTTATAATCAATGGCGAGCTTAAATCTTATTTTTAAATTGGCCAAATAAAAAATATCATTTTTATTTAATTTTGGGAAAGCCAAATATTTAAAATATAATATTAATTTAAAAAAAAATTAAATATATGAAATATTTATTAAAATTTTAAATTTTTAGGGATCATGGTGCCAAATAATAAATATCTTTAGGTATTTTGGTAGAATTCAGTCCTTAGGTATTTGAAAAATGGCAAAAGAATTACACCAGAGGAGTTCCGAAGAAAACTCATTAATGCTTAAGTTAATAATTAAGAGAACAGTGTTTTTTAATGAGAGAGTTTTTTGTAATTGGAAGAAGTATACTTGAATGAGCAAGTAACTGTTTTTTTATAATAACTCAACTAAACCGGTGGATGATAATAGGTAAACAGATAATATTTTTTCAGTAGGAAAGAAGAGAGGTGTCTGTTCTGATGAAATATAGTAGCTCAACTAGGCCGATGAATAATAATAAGTAAAAAGATAATATCTTTTTAATGAGAAAAAATTGAGGTGTCTGTTTTAATGGACAAGTAGCCATTCTTATTTAGCCTTTTGATTTCATTCATGCATTTGACCATTGTTTCGAGAAAGCACCACTTTTATTGCAAGTGAGGAGCCGCCCAAGGCAAGCTTAGTTCTGACATGCTATGTTTTGTGCATATGATAATTGCTACAACTATCTACTCAATGACAAAAGAAAATTTCCATTTACGAGGATGAGGATGAACTCTAAAGGCGAGTTAATGTTTTGTTGGACAAATTCTATAAGGACATTCTCTAAAGACGAGGATGAACTTCAAAGGAGAAAATAAGCCTCGAGACTAGGATGAGTTTCAATGGTGAAAATGAATTTTGAAAACGAGGATCAATTTAAAAGATGAACTGAAGTTTAAGTCTTGCCAAATGAATTATGGGTTCAAAATAGTTCTACTAAGCAAGTGGTCTGCTAATATATGGTTGCCTTATCTCAAGTTCGAGATGTACCTCTTAAAATTTTTATAGAGACTCCCAAACAATTTTTGAAAACAATACGGTGGGGTTAATTTATATATCCCAATATTTTTATAATATTATCAAGCATTTCACATTGTTTGCACCAAAAAGTTAGTGGATTAAACCATTAATTATTTTTAGAGGCTCAACTACTTTAAAAGCCCACAAGAGGACAATATGGTCACTATATTAATTTATTACTTTTTATGTAATTTAATTTAATTAATTAATTAATTTAAATCAGCTAATCGATAATTAATGAAGGTCGCTAGCTAATTTTGGAAATCCAAACAACATTTTTCATTTGTACATAATAAGGAAATCTAGAGAGTTCCACCAAGTTCTTCAATCAATAAGACATGCACATGATAAGAGAAATGCGAAGGAAGTTGAGAAAAAACAGCTTAGTGGAGAAGAGCAGTTAACAGAAATTACCTTTCAAAATGTTATAAGAAGAGAAAGATGCTAAAATAGCAAACCCAACAATCCAAACCAACAACTCATCCAATTAAATCAACAAATCAATCAATTCAAGCCTCCAAGCGAGTAGATATCAATTAACAAACAATCATTTCAAGCAGACAATGCCTCTACAAGCAATATGTTTTAAAAGCAATATTTTTCCTAACAATAAGAACCAATTTTCTAAGTTTTACAAGCAATATATTCTCATTGCTCATTGTCTTTCTATATACAGTCAATTGTCATTTCAAATTTCTCTTATGATATGTTGGGAGGATCTGAAATTAAAATTAAAATTTTTAATTTCAATGTTTGACAGCTATTTAGAATTAGAATTGAAATTCTAAGCTATCCGGAATTAAAATTGAAATTCTAACTACAATTTTATAAAATTGTAATATAGCTAAAAAATCAATTTCACAATTTTATTATCAATCTATAAGAATTATAATTTCATAATTATCATTACAATTTTTTTTTTCATCGCCACTTTCATCTCTAGAGTCACCATCAAAGATAGTTGTTAGCCACCGCCGGCGATAGTGACTTGTTATTCCATAATTTTCATGACTTCGATATATTTTTTTTTTATGTATTTACAATCAACAGTTATTTCAAATTTTTCTTATAAATATTACTTTCACAGCAAGATAGTTAATCATTTTCATAATTATTCTACTGTTAAAATATAATAAAATTTTTGAACGAAATAAATGATTTCAGATATTTTTTTTATTTTTTAAATCTCACATAATCGTTTGTTTAAAAATTAGAACATATAATTCAAGTACCTTACATATATAACACATTCACAATTCATTCATAATTTAAATATTTGTCCAGCGATAAGACATGACTAATAAAAGAAAGAAGAAAAATAGAATCAGAGGCAACCTAACCAGGTCAACTTATTACTAATTAGATTATGTTAATTAGGCTGTTTTAATTTGACTTTCTCTTTCTCTCTCTAGTCTTCATATATAAATATTTATAATATGTGCTTTGATTTGCGTAGAGGAATAATAAAATACAAAAGAAAAGATCACGCGTAGTTTATTATATATATATATCTATAAGTGTTAATTTAAGTATATCAAACAACTACAGTCTCTATCCAGGCATCATCCTGAGTATGATGATGTAGTACTAGCATTGGCTCCATATATATAATATTAACAGTAAAACAAAGCATATTCCAATAGATTTCCATCTCAACATATATCCATACAAAGCCAAGAAATTAATTAATAGAATGGAGGCACTCAATTTATTTAAGTATAAAATAATCCTTCAACCAACCTAGCTGTCTTAAGTATAGTTGTGGCTCTTCCTAATTTAACAGTAAAACAAAGCATATTCCAATAGATTTCCATCTCTACATATATCCAAACACAGCCAAGAAATTAATTAAAAGATTGACGGAATCATAAATTTGTTTTTTTTATCAAAATTTAAATTTTTTCATATAAATATAAAAATTTTATGTTAGTCAAAATTATGCAAAAAGTTGAATTTTAGTGAATATTATAAAAAATTTTAAATAAATATAGAGAATTTTTTTTTTAATTGGAATGGACCCTAAAATCGAGGCATCAATTTATTTACTTATAATAATTAAAAAATCCTTCAACCAACCTAGCTGTCTAAATATAATGTGGCTCTTCCAAATTAATTTAACTCAAAAAATTAATTTGCATTGGAATGAATCCATCAATATTGTTTGGATTATTTATATATATTTACCCTCAAAATCATTTTTTTTTTTTTTTAATTTATGATTTCAACTGAGATTAAGCCCGCAATTTCATAGTTTTCGAAAGATAATTCCAACCCATTAAAGTAAATTATTGCTTTTGATACATTCAAAAATTTATTAAAATATAATAATTGTTAAATTCTGAATGAATATGTATTACTCTTTCGTCCCATAAAAATAAATTTATTTTAATTTTCATGCATATTAAGAAAATATATAATTAATATAGTTAAATCAATAAATTTTACTAATATCTTTTTAATATATTCCTTCACTAATATCAAATGACTCATATTATTTTATTAAAATCTTATTAGCCTAAAATACCCTGAATTTTTTTATTTTTTATAAATTTATTAAATCCTTTAAAAATAACTATTATACTTTAAATTTTTAAAATTTTTCACAATTATATCAATTTAACTCAATTCAACTTACTATTAATTTCAAAATTAATTAGGATCAGTTATATAAATTTGTTATTTTCACTCCAAAAAGTTTTTGGCAATGTCTTTGATAATTATATATATTCACAATTGTATCACTTGATTAAAATTGTTCCTTTTAATTTTTCTCTCTCTTATTGGCATATGAAATATATTAAAAATATAAAGGATATATTATTATTTAGTCTCTTATATTCAATTTAATTAATAAGTTCACACTTCCCTTTTATTAAAAAAAAAAATAAATGGTCCTTTATATTTATTTTTGTGGTCCTTTATATTTATTTTTGTCAATATAATAATTTTTTATTATTATTCAAAATAATTTTGAGCAGTCAAGTACAAATTTAATACTGAAATACTAAAATACTCTTGATTATAAGGAAAAAAAATCAAATTAATCAATTTTTTTCTTTGTTTTTCTAATTAGATTCAAAATTAATTTTGGTACATAATTAAAATAATATATTTTTTTTAGTTTTTAGTTTTTATTTCAATAAAACTTAATTTTATTTTAAAAATTTTTAAAAATATTTATATATTCATATAATAATAAAAAATTATATTTTACGTAAAAAAAAAATTATGTATGCATTTGAAAATAATTAAAATGAAAGATTATATATATATTTGATAGTGTAGAATATTTTTGTTAGTTATAATAAAAATATATTTTTTATTATTTAAAATATATAGAATTTTCTTTTATTTTTTAAAAAATTTAGGTGAAAAATTAAAAAATATTTACTTTAGTTTTTATTGAAAAATAAATATAATATAATATAATAGTATAGTATATTAAATTTTATAACCACATAATATATATAAAATACGGTATCTTTTTCTTCAACATGCAAATTAAATGGGGTATATTAGAAAACTAATAATTTAACTACTATTTTGAAAACGAAAGTAAACTATAATTTGAACAAGTGAAAAAAAAATGTATCTATTTTTATGGGATCGAGGGAATATAAAATAATATTATTATTCAATTACACAACTAAGTAACTGATAGTTCAATAAATTGGAAAACTAAAATATATAATATTGATGAAATTTAAATTTTAAAATAAATTAATATTTTTTATAAATTTGAGAAAATTAATTTTAAAAATTAATTATTAATTAAAAATAGAAAACTCATTACTATATTAACTCGCAAAATAATGTAACCTTATCATTATAACACCAATTCAAAGCATATATAACATTATATATTATGTAAAAAGATAATATGTTATAATATTAATTTAATAATTTTTAAAATTTTATTCCGATTAAAGTTTAAACTTGAAACATTAATATTAATATTAATAATAAGAAAAAATGTATAAATAAACTCATAAACTTTATTAAACATTTGAATTTGACTTTTTTTTCAGCGGTGCAATTAAATCTTTTTTTTTTTTAATTTAATCAAATTGATCCAAATCAAACAGAGAGTTAAGCCAACATTTTTAATGTTATTTTTATTTTTCATTTGTTTTTTTTCCTAAGGCAATTATTGATAAGTCACCATATATACGGGCGTCTTTGTTCTTGGACACAAGTAAACCAGCTGGTTGTCATTGTTGAAGATGTTTATAGAAAAAACCGAAAATAGAGATAGAGTCTCCTACTATGCTTTAGCTTTCTCTCAAATATCTCTACTTTTCATCAAACCATAAAAGAAGGAAGAAAAAACAGGAGAAATTTCATAGAGGAAGAGGAATATTTCATTGCTTTTATGGGGGCGTAAGCTGCAACAAAGGCCTAAGAAGAGAGCCATATTCATTCAACGAACTCTCAATGTAAGCGTCCTTTAAGCTCCCTCTTTCTTTGTTTAAGTTTCTAATTTTCAAAAATCTTCAAATACTTTCATAAATTGGTTTTATTCAATTGATTAAATCCAGTCATTTTAGAAAATTAAAATTTAATTAAGAGCTATAATAATAATAATAATAATAATAAATCACTTTTTTTTTTTTAACAAAACACATCTGATATATATTATTTTTTAATCTTTAGGGGCCGGCCTTGGTGGTTGGGGCTGGACTCCATCCCTCTCCCTGTACATAAAATAAATTAAATAAATAATAATAATAAACAAATATTTTTTTTAAATATTAAAAAAAAATCAATCATAAATCTATTACTATTACTATTAGATTCCGTTTCTGTGTGCAATAATAAACAAATATTTTAGATAATCGAGTTTGCATAATATAGAAGTTTTAGCTCATCAGCTCATGTGTTAAACCAATATACATAGTAGCCATGCATTAGCTTCTTAATTAACTAGCTGCAAAGCAACTATTAACAGAGAAATTACAGGATGGCTTCTTCATTAAATTTGGTGCTTAAAGTGAATTGCAGTATTCATAATAAGCCTTTTCTCTCAGACAAATTGCATGATTTCAAAACTACTTTATCGGCCACCACTCTCAAGGTAATTAAATTTTCTTAATTAATTTCTGATTCTTGGTCAAAATTCTTGGTATGAACTCATTTTATATATATGTATTTGATCTCTTGGGCTGCAGCCATTTTCAAGAATGTTGCAAACTGATGTCTTGAAAACCATCAACAATACTTGTTTGAAACTATTAGATGCTTTTGTTGATTCAATGTTCGAGTTTGTTGACCAGCCATTGCTCCCCTCCCAGGTATAATTAATACCTTTTAATCATTATATTAAATAATGTAATAGGTAAATATATAGGCTAATTATTAAGTTCTATATTTGCATACACATGATGAAGAGCAACTTTGCTCCAGTTGATGAATTGGATGAGGCTGTTCCTGTCACCAGCATTGAAGGGAAGGTACCAGATAATTTTTCCCAAGGTGTCTATATAAGAAACGGTATCGTTTTGTGTTTCCTACACTTAGTTATTTATTCCTTTATTATTTTAAGGTAGTAAAAATGCGAAATTAAATTTAATTAGAAAGAATAATAATATTTGTCTATATTCCTTTTGGATCTGGCCATGAAAGTCATTAGCATCAGACATAGAAAACAAGGTGCCCGCATTGGCTCAATTTGTACAACATTTAGTCCTCGTCATATTGGTAACGACACATTAATTTTATAGTCACTTACAAAAAAATTAAAAAATTAATGAGTCAAATGGTCAAAAGGCCATTGCATTTATGAAAGCAACTGGAGAGAACGCTGCAATTAGCACCTGTGCTTCCCTTAAGTAAAGTATGGAATATGAGTCTTAAGTAAAGTATGGAGTACGAGTCTTGTAAATGGGAAATTAAGTGTTAAATTTTTTTTTTATCTCCTTATGAATTCTACTCCGCTCTAATTTGATATCGAATAATTTAAAAAAAAAAAAAAAAATTCATCACCTGTGCCCAAATAAACCAGAAAGATATATTCAGAAATTAGATATATTTTAACATAAGATCACTTGAAAGTGCTATAAAAAGAATCATATATAAGCCAACTATATAATAGTATTTTGGATTAAGTTTAAGAATTAAGAGAGATTCTAACCACTTTTTATTAGTTGATACCTCCTGTAATAATCCAAAAGCCAGTCGAAGTGCTATTTTATTTTATTTATTTTTTTACTTTAAAAAATAAAACGGTAGATGAAATTATACTGAGAGTCTAATAAAGTACTGAATTTCAAAGATTAAAAAATAAAAGTCAACAGATTCAAATGCATAGAGTTCAAAATTTTGTTATGTAATTGCAGGACCAAATCCACTTTTCGGAGGACTAAAATGGACAAAATCAATATTTGGGAGGTCAAGCAACATCTGGGTAGAAGGAGAAGGAATGCTTCATGCTCTGTATTTTAATAAATCAAGTGATGGAAACTGGAATGTCCTTTACAACAATAGATACGTCGAAACTGAAACATTGAAACTAGAAAAATTCAGAAATAAACCATCTTTTCTACCTGCAATTGAAGGAAATTCAGCAGCAATATTATCAGCTTATTTGCTAAATCTGGTGGGCAACGTACTTATTCAAAATGTATCATTCCAATTCAAGTACTCAGTTCAATTAACTAGTCTTTTTTTCTTTTTCTTTTTTCTGTTAATTGGATTCTGATTAAGAGTTTGAATTTTTTTTTTTGCCTCTCTGTATATATGTATATATGTGTTCAGTTACGATTTGGAGAAGTGAACAAGTATCTTAGCAACACCAATATCTTTGAGCATGGAGGGAAGTTCTACTCAATTGCTGAAACTCACATTCCTCAAGAAATTGACATATTAACACTCAAAACATTAGGCAACTGGGATGTTAATGGATCCTGGAATCAGCCTTTTACTAGCCACCCAAAGGTTCTCCATACAACAGAAAATTATTATCAATAATCTAATTCATGTTGTTAAAACTACTTGATTTGTTCTAAATCGATCTGAGTGTCTTTTTTTATTTTACAGAGAGCTCCAGGTACTGGAGAGCTAGTTATAATGGGGGTGAATGCAACAAAACCTTTCATGGAATTGGGAGTAATTTCTGGTAGATTACTTTGCAACTCTATAGACTACAGCACTATTATTTGGATAAATTATATCTATAGTCACTGAAATTCTATTACTACCTGCAATACTTTGGTAACATTTTTTAATTAATAAATTTCCAATATTTAGCTGATGGAAAGAGATTGGTTCATAAAGTAGATCTTAAATTCGACAGGTGCACCCTTTGTCATGACATGGGGATTACACAGCGGTAAGTTTATGATTAAGCTATCGTCTTTCTGACATTGATTAATGACTATTACTTCTTTTATATTAATTTCTTCTATATCTATTCATAAAATTGTAATTTTTGTATTTGCAGGTACAATGTGATTATGGATTTTCCACTAATCATAGACATCTACAGGCTCCTTAGAGGAGGCCCGTGAGTTCATAATTTTTGGAACTTATTGTGTAGAATTTAGAGCAGAAATTATATTCTAAGTTATATCAAATTAATAAAAAATCATTATTATATGTAGGTTAATAAAATATAATAAGGAAGATTATGCAAGGATTGGGATAATGCCTCGCTATGGAGATGCAGATTCAATCCAGTGGTTTAAAGTAAAACCAAATTGCACATTTCACATCCTCAATTGTTTTGAGGAGGGTAATGAGGTAACCATTTGGGAAAAAAAAAATGATATTTGGCAAAACTTTATTTTTTTTAAGTAATTAGACTCTGACTGGAGTTTCAAACTTATATATATGTGTGTGTGTGCATGCGCACACGAGAATAAACAGGTTGTAGTATGGGGGTGCAAGGCTCTTGATTCAATCATACCAGGACCTGATATGGGGGTAAATAAATTTGAATGGTTTTCGAGAAAATTTAGGCATATCAAATCATCAAAAGATCAAAATGTTAACAATCCTGAAGATGGATCATTATTCAGTCGTTGCCACGAATGGAGAATAAACATGAAAACTGGTGAGGTTAGAGAAAGATATCTCTCAGGAACTAAATTTTCTATGGATTTTCCATTGATCAATGGAGACTTTACTGGTCTAAAGAATAAATATGGCTACACTCAAATTGTGGACTCTGATGCCAGCTCTACCTCAGGTTTTTTTTCTTAAACACGATGCACTCAATAATTTCCTGATTTATTATTGTGTGAAGAATTTAAAATGATTGATTAGTAATTTCAGGCATGGCAAAATATGGAGGTCTAGCCAAATTATACTTTGAAGAGCTAGACACCAACTGCAATTTGGTAATGATCTATAATCTCTCTTTCTATCCATATAAATATATGGGACAATTACATTATTAATATATAAATATGACATTGCGTAAACCTTTTAAGAATCTATTAATTCTAAATGAATATCGAATTAATAGATATTAAAGTTCGTTGATTAAAAAAAAAATACTGAAAATTGAAAAAAATAACTTTCAAACAGAACCGTTATTTTTAATTCAAATCCAAACTCTCTTAACCTTAAAATTTACATAACTATATATAGGAAAAAACTTTCAGAAAATTATAAAATATAATATGGTAATTTATTCTCAAAATGAAACAAATCACCAGACTTACATAAATAAGAAAATAAATCAAAACTAACTTAAATAGAAAAACAAATCAAAACTAATATAATACCTTAAAGAACGCCTAAAAATAAGTTTTCTATTAAAAATAATTAAAAAAAATAAAAATACAAAAATAAATATGAAAAATATCAAATCTTGTTGATCTCCATTATTCTCTTTTAGGTAGAGAAACTTCGTCCTCGAATTTGCAGTAATATTATTTTCAAAAGAATTTTTAGATAAAAGAATTCTATATTGAAAATATATGGTCGTAAAATATTCATAAAAATTGTGAAACTTTTCAATTTTTCTTAAACTTTTCAATTTTTCTTATAATTTTCATCCAATTTGTCCAATAACTTTGGATATAAGTTTCAATTAAATTTTTTTTTTTTTTATGAATTGAGAATCAGATACAATATAAAGATTAATGAAAAATGTATTTTCATAATAATATTTTTCTTTCTTGTAAATTTGTTTTGTGGTCTGCTGTGATTTTCCAATATTATTATGATTTTTCATAGATGATTGAACTATTATAGTACGTAATGATATTTTTTCATCAGGATAATCATCAAATATTGCAGGTAAATTTCAATTGACAATTGATATTATTTCTGAGACATGAAAATTAAATATTTGATCTCTCAAAAGTTCATTCACCCATTGGAATAACTGATCCATCATTTGTGTTGTTCCTCCATATGGTTCGTGATATGTTGAACCATCTGAGTTGTTATATCAAAGTAATAAACCTTCTCTGCAAGTATAATCCGGCATCCTCTTTTTGGTGATATAGTTTTCAAAGAATAAACGCAAGCTCTAGTTTTCAAGGAACAAGCGCAAACTCTGATATCAACTAATGTAGCGAAAGCTTTCTAAGAGTTTGTTGATTCTAAATAAATATCAAATTAATAGGCATCAAAATTCGTTGATTAAAAAAAAATACCGAAAATTGAAAGAAACAACTTTCAAACAGAAATATTATTTTTAATTCAAATTCAAACTCCTTCAACCCTAATGTTTACATAACTATATGTAGAAAATAACTTTCAGAAAATCCTAAAATATAATATGGTAATTTATTCCCAAAAGGAAACAAATCACCAGATTTACATAAATAAGAAAATAAATCAAAATTAACTTAAATAGAGAAACAAATCAAAACTAATATAATATCTTAAATAACGCTTAAAAATAAGTTTCTTATTAAAAATAATTAATAAAAAAATATAAAAAATATACAAATACAAAAATGAAAAACACCAAATATTATTGATTTCCACCAGAATTTTTTTTTTTTTTTTTAATTACAGTGCTTAAACTTTAATTTTTTTTTATAGTCAAAGTGCAGCTCTACACTTCATTGATCTCTTAATTTCTTAATTTATTGCTTTTTTTTTTTTTTATCTAATTCTTCTTATAAATATATATTAAGGGAGACTTAATTAATTAATTAATTAAGGGAGACTTAATTAATTAATTAATTTTTTGAGACAGAGAGAGAACCAACTGGATGAGCTGATAAAGGTAGAATACCATATGTTTGAGAAGAACACCTTCTGCACTGGAGTTGCTTTTGTTCCTAAAGAAGGAAGTGTTGAAGAAGATTATGGTTGGATCATCACTTTTGTTCATAGTGAAGATACTAACATTTCTGAAGTAAGTCAATATTTTTGTGATTTTTCTATTATTTTAAAAATACTAGACTAATGTATTTGTTTTTTTTCATTAAATTTTTTCCCTTTACAGGCTTATATAATTGACACAAACAATTTCACCAATGAACCAGTTGCTAAAATCACATTGCCTTGCAGAGTCCCGTATGGTTTTCATGGAGCTTTCATGCCAATGCCATTGCCAAACTTAACAAATTCTTAAAATTTACAAGTTTTGTTTAAAAAAAAAAAAGATTTATCTTAACTTTGTAATTAAGTTGTTAAGAATATTATATGAAAAAATGCCTCATTTTAATTAAATATAAATATATTAAATAATGATTAATATAGAAATAAATTCCCTAATCTTAATAAGCTAATTTTTAAGATTGATTCCTCTAAATTTATATTGAAAAATTTAATATGGTATTATGTAATTATCTCTATTAAACTTAACAAATTCTTAAAATTTACAAGTTTTGTTAAAAAAAAAAAAGATTTATCTTAACTTTATAATTAAGTTGTTAAGAATATTATATGAAAAAATATCTCATTTTAATTAAATATAAATATATTAAATAATGATTAATATAGAAATAAACTCCATAATTTTAATAAGCTAACTTTTAAGATTGATTCCTCTAAATTTATATTGAAAAACTTAATATGGTATCATGTACTTATCTCTATTAAAATATAATTCATACTGTTATTTTAATTTCTCTTTCAATTTTCAATATATTTCAGGTTTGATTTGATTTTAATTCTTATCTTATAGTGAATTTATTTCACTTATTTTGAGTTTAGTTTGATTTTAATTCTTATTTCATGGTGAATTTTTTTTAATTATTTTTTCACCCGTATACCAATTCTACATATATTAAATATAAGATGTTAAATTAGTTTATATATAAATAAAATTTTTAATCTCAATAGCTAATTTTGAAATTAATATTTTTAAAATTATATAAACTCGTTAAAAGCCTAATAATTAAATACACATCTTATTTTACATAAAGTTAAAAGATTCAAACCTGGCATTAACAACATATACTATTATTGACAGAAATAAAGTAAAAAAATTAATTATGGATAGACCGAAAAAATATTTTATTAAAAAGTTGAGTTTGATTAAATTAGATGAAATTTTTTTTATAAGTTAATGAATTTTTTTTTTTTTACTGAAATGAATTAAGTTCATTTAAACCACCAAATAATGTTTGTCTTGATTGTTTTCTATGCCATTTAAAAAATATATATATATGTGTGTGGAAAAAATAATAATGCTCCCTAAAATCTTTGATATCACCAATCTTGAATCTTGGATCTATTAAAAGTGGCACACACACACATTTTATATATACATGTGAAATTGCAGATATTCCATTTTCCATGCAGCTGAATTGCAAAATTTAAAATGAATTTCACATTTACACTATAATATATATATATTTGGCATTAATGTAACATATTATTCATAAATATCTAAATTTAGATATATTTATTTATATTTTGGGTGGAGCTTTAATTTTTTTTTTTTAACAAAAGTTGAGTTTGAATTTTATTTTTTGATTTTAGGTCCAGCCGAAAATTTAAATGGATCTAAAATTTTAGGCTCACTCCCAATCCAAACCCATTACTTTGAGAGAGATCAAATTAGACTGCAGGCCCAGCCAGTAGGACTAAGCCCAACTAACCGCTCCCATTTTATCCAAATTTGTTGGATTAAAAATAAGAGAATATTATATAAATATACTGTTTTGTAACTTCTTTTTTTTTTTCAATTTTATGGTTATGTTTTTATTTTTATTTTTTAGTATATATTTGGTATATTTCGTATTTTTGAAAAAATATTTTTAGATATGCAATATTTTTGAAAAAATATTTTTAGATATGTAATATTTTTAATTTTTTTTAACAGTAAAAATGAAATAATTTTATTTTTTTTGGTGTTTTTGAAAAAATAATCCAATTTTCACATTCAAATTTAACAACATTATTTATAAAATTCTATGCTGATTTTCTAAAAAAAAAAAATTATCATGTCTTTGATTAATTAATATGTATTCTATTGATTTAGTTTTAATTAAAATTTAATTTCATAACTTTATATTTTTAAAGTAAATTTCAATACCATTGAGTGAAAATTCGTTGATAATCGTTGCTTTTTTTGTTCATGAAGAAATTAAAAGCATAATGTATTATGGCTAATATAAGTTTGATAATATTTATTTTAAAAAATTTATTTAAGTTAAAAATTAATAAAAATGTTTCAAGTAAAAAAATTTATTTTTAAAATTTACACATTGATTAAAATTTTAAAAAATATTTATATATATTATTCAATACTTAAATTTTTAATTTTCAAATAATATCTAAATTGGTGAAATTTTTTTAAATTACTTAAATAATAAAAAGGATAATCAAATCCAAATTATACTTTCCCAATAATTTTGAAGAAAAAAAATTATTATAACAAATGATTATTGGGTAATTATTAATCAATGAATATTTAATTTAATAATATTAAAGTCATTTTTTTTATTAAATTTCAAAAAATATTAATCAATATGCATTTAATTTAATAATACTAAAAACTTTTTAA
This sequence comes from Aleurites moluccanus, assembly GCA_948193065.1. Classification (NCBI taxonomy): domain Eukaryota; kingdom Viridiplantae; phylum Streptophyta; class Magnoliopsida; order Malpighiales; family Euphorbiaceae; genus Aleurites; species Aleurites moluccanus. Next base: position 87,367 of record CANXYC012960823.1, on the reverse strand, counting down.
AATTATAAGATTTCTTATGAAATTTTAAAAAATAATAATAACTATTAATAAATATTTTTTTATTTAATCCTCTAAAAAAAATATTTTTCTTATTTAAGAAAGCTAAAAATTCATATTACTACTAAATTAAGAATCTTATTTAAAGAGAATAATTTTATTCCGCTTCATCGAATATTCACCTAAATGATTCTAATGGGATGGATAAAACTTATTTATAAATGAGTATTAATATATCCATCTTATATACACGTTTATAGTTAATTTATATAATATATATTAAAATTTAAAATTTATTTATATATTTATTTATTTATGTTATATTTATATTTTTTAAATAAAATACACATCATGACTATCTTATTTATACTTATATAAATATATTATATATTTTTTAGAAAAAATATGTTTTATTTATTTATTCTTAAAATAAATAGATATCGGTAATTCGATCTGTCACATTCAATCTTAATGTAAGATGAATAAAATATGAATATGCCAAAATCTACTTCATATCCTACCTGTCGCCATCCTTTTCTAATTTGTACACAGCGTAGAATAATAAATGGGCTAAACCTAAGACTTGGCAAACGAGCACGTAGGATATAGGACGCCACTCTCTTAGTTTCATTATGCTATCAGAATTCTGAACCGAATAATTAATTTATACTAAACCAATCCAAACAACAAAGCTGTAAATTTAAAACCAGGCACAGCCAAGCCCCAAACCAGTGGGCAATGCAATCAACCAAACACGCTAAATCGACGCCATCTGTTTTTGCTCTCACTTCTCATAATCCTCGGATCCGGCACCATACTTCAAACGACATTGTTTTCACACTTCACATTCTGGTATACTAAAATTCCATTTCTCTTTAGTTGGCTCTCTTTTTAAAAAACTCCTAGTATCCGGCGACGGAAATACTATGGAAAATTCCGTTGATTCTCTGACGAAGATTGTGAATGGCGAAGCTGGCTATGTGCTTGAAGATGTGCCTCACTTAACTGATTATATACCTGATCTCCCTGTAAATGCAATTTCTCACTTCTTCTTCTTCTTCTTCTATAACTCTTTAAATAAATATTATCGATTCTTATACACATATTCGAGTAATGTATGTACTTGTTACAATTTTCTAATAGATCAAATCGTTTTCTTTTTTGAAATTTTTTATTGGTTCTGTTTGGCAGACGTATCCTAATCCATTACAAGACAATCCTGCTTATTCAGTAGTCAAGTAAGTAAAAATAATTTTTGGTGTTTATTTATTGGGCTTGTGACATGTATCATTGGTTGTTCTTGCTTTGTACAATTATGGTGATTCGTTTTTTGGCTTTTTGTATTTCAGGCAGTACTTTGTTAATATGGACGATACTGTTGCCCAAAAGGTTATTTTTTGTAAACTGTGTTCTTTAAATGGTTCAAAGGACTGTAAATTTCTGATAAATTGATTGCTATTATTTTGGACTCAGAAAAGTAATTTCATGTCTTCTATTAATTTGGATTATTGGGTAATGATTTATGTACTTTTTGTGATTCATAGATTGTTGTTCACAAGGATGGTCCAAGAGGGTTACACTTTAGGCGTGCTGGACCACGCCAGAAGGTAGTCTACTTTTCGTGGTGTCTGAATAGGTTCAACTGATCATATAAATCAAGTATTATCTGTAATGTGCTCATTGTTGTGCTTACCTGCTTGCTGGTTTTTGCTTGTTCTGTGGCTCAGGTGTATTTTGAGTGTGATGAAGTGCATGCTTGTATTGTAACATGTGGTGGTCTATGTCCTGGGCTTAACACTGTGATCAGAGAGATTGTTTGTGGCCTTTATCATATGTATGGTGTTAGCAAAGTTCTTGGGATTGATGTGAGTTATTGCTTTCTAATATGCTTCAAGTTCAATATAGCTAATTATGGCATCTGAAATTTGATACCGGAACATAGGATTTTGCTTATCATTAACTGAGAATTTTTACTACTCTGGGCAATGGCATGCAGAACTCCCATTTCCCTCAGTATCATGGCAATTTTAATCCTCATGAATTTGTTACTTTTGAAGATTAATATATGTACTTCCGGTTCGGAGGTTTCACTGACACCTTCTGTTTGACATAATTTTAGGGAGGCTACAGGGGTTTCTATGCCAAAAATACAATTTCTTTGACTCCTAAGGTTGTCAATGACATTCATAAAAGGGGTGGTACTATCCTGGGGACATCACGAGGTGGCCATGATAAATCAAAGATAGTTGACAGCATTCAGGATCGAGGGATTAATCAGGTCTGCATGTGGAATGATTTTTCATTAAATTTATTGAGACACAAAGTTTTGATCCATTGTGAATTAAATTTCATTTTTAAGCTTTAGCATACAAATTCTATGGGTCTTGATTGTCCCCTGTAATGATTCAGGTGTACATAATTGGTGGTGATGGAACTCAAAAAGGAGCAGCAGTCATTTATGAGGTAACTGTTATCTACAACGCCAGATGAAATTTTAAGTGCATTTTCAGAGATGATGTTGAACATGATATGAAATTAGCTGCAAATAACATAAGAAAATGGTGCATTCACAATTTAAGGATTAAGGCTATCTTAATAAGGAATTTTTGCAGAATTTGAAATGTGCCAAAATTTAAACATTTCCTTCATTAATCTTCTTTTCTCCTCTTAACATCTTCACCAGGTTCAGTTAATCCGATTAGTTTTTTTTTTTTTCAAGTTACCATTTACTTCAGAATGGCAGTTCTTCACAGATTCTATTTTTGACACCTTGTCCTTAACTTCTCTCCGTATTTGGTCCAAAGAACACTATTTTGGGATAAGGGAAGAAGCTTCTGGAGATTGGTTAGTTATGATGGTAGATTGATATTCAGTACCTACTGAAATGTTCTTAAGCCGTGCACACATACTTTAGTATCGCTACACTTTCTTTTAAATCCATGATACTGGCTGTTAATTCACTTAACTTTTGCCATCTGTCAATGCTGTTGATTGCATATTTATTTCAATGTTCTTTGAACTATTTAATTTTAAAACTGTATGTTTCTTATCTCACAGGAAATCCGACGGCGTGGCCTAAAAGTTGCAGTTGCTGGAGTTCCAAAGACAATTGATAATGACATTCCAGTACTTGTCATGACTAATTATTTTCCAACCATTCTTCTATAGTAATCCATTTATCAGTTCTTGAAATGGCTTTGAATTAAGTTTCCTTATTTCAATTCAGGTTATTGACAAGTCCTTTGGTTTTGACACTGCGGTTGAGGAGGCTCAACGTGCAATTAATGCAGGACATGTTGAGGCTGAAAGCATTGAGAATGGTATTGGTGTTGTGAAGCTAATGGGGCGATATAGTGGTAAGTTAGTCATATGAATATTGCAGCCCAAACAACCTTGTGTGCATAGTAAATCTCCCTCTGCATGGTTTTACTAGTCATGACTTCTATACAACCCTTACAGAGACTTTCTCTTATCTAATGGGAATTACTGGTGCAGGCTTCATTGCAATGTATGCTACTCTTGCCAGCAGGGATGTGGATTGTTGTTTGATTCCAGAGTCACCCTTCTATCTTGAAGGACAAGATGGCCTTTTTGAATTCGTTGAAAAACGACTTAAAGAAAATGGGCACATGGTTATTGTTATTGCTGAGGGAGCAGGACAGGATCTTGTGTTAAAGAGCCTGCAATCCATGGACCAGCAAGATGATTCAGGAAATAAGTTGCTTCAGGATGTTGGATTATGGATATCTCATAGGATCAAGGTATTAATATGGAATAATTTATAGATTTCTCATATTGGTATCATTTCTTTTAGCTGTACTACTCCAAGCATTCTCTAGTGACAGACTTTGAGGAATTATATGCTTATTGTTTGGCTAAAGAATTACTACTGAAATTTTTTTATTTTTATTCTTACACTTGATTCAGTTTCTTTCCCATCTATAGCATCTCAAAAGTTACTAATCAATTTTCATTTTATGGGAACTGTTTTTTTTTTTTTTTTGGAGTTGGCCCCCATGGTATGTTGACTAGGATGAACCAATTATATATTCAATAGAGGCAAATATAATTAAGTTCAATTTCTGAATGATGTTGATATTTTTACACTCTTAGATGGTAAATTGTGACATAAAGGATCCCCTTTAAATTATACATTATTTATTAAGAATACTTTTCATCTCTTTTATTTTCTTGTGTTGTAGGATCATTTTGCAAATGAACATAAGATGAACATCACTCTCAAATACATTGGTATGTGTTTTTTTGTTTTTTGTCTTTTCCACTTGAATTCAGTCATATGCATATGTGAATAACTGACTAAACCATCTGGCAGATCCAACGTACATGATCCGAGCTGTCCCAAGCAATGCATCTGATAATGTCTACTGCACTCTACTTGCGCATAGTGCTGTTCATGGAGCAATGGCTGGATATACAGGCTTCACTGTTGGACCTGTCAATGGCCGACATGCTTATATTCCTTTCAATGTATGTTTCTCTATGTCCCAAAATAGATCTTCCACATATTGTGGAATTAGTTGGTAATTTACAGTATCAACTGCCACAAGTCTTTTCTCCGCACTTACAGGAAACTACACCATAACTTATGACATATTGTAGAATTAGTTGGTAATTTACAGTATCAACTGCCACAAGTCTTTTCTCCGCACTTACAGGAAACTACACCATAACTTATGACTCCATATTCATGCTGTTTGACCATTAACCTTATTTGCACACATTCATACGTAGAGTCCAACAAATGTTCAATCAGGACTGTTGCTTGCGTCCTACTATGTCTGTATGTCAACTAACTTAATTTGGTCCTATTCAATCTTTTTTCATTTCTCGCCAAGTATTAATAAATGAACAGAAAATCTTGCATCACACTATGTTCTGAGATGTTCATGAATGAATGGGTTCATTTATTGGATTTTTAGTAGGGCTACTGCAAAATAGTAAAAATGATGCATGGAGTCTCAATTTTTATGCATAGATTTAGTTTGGGGCATTTCGCATTAGAAATTGTATCATCTTTTTCTGGAGAAAAGATGTTAGTTATGGTTTCACACTAATGCTTAACATTGATGTCCTTTCTGTGGAATTTTTCTTTTACAGCGGATCACTGAGAAGCAGAACAAGGTTGTTATTACTGACAGGATGTGGGCAAGACTCCTATCTTCAACTGACCAGCCAAGTTTCTTGAGCCCCAAAGTTGAGACCAAGTCTAAGAAACAGGGAAAACCTCCAATCCAGTTGGAGAATAGTGCTGATACGAAAGATGCAAAACAGTAATTAGAATCCAAAAATATAAGATCCAAACATGTCAAGTAAGAATCTTGGTGCATTATTCTCTCGAATGCCTCGAGTTCTAATCAGTGGTTATTTGGCTTACATTTTCGTGATGATCGGAAGTTATTTACTGATTAATAGAGTTCTCCAGTCATAGCAAATTAATCTCTTTGACTTGAATATATTTTGAGAAATTTATATGAATTTTTGTTTACTAAATGTACTTTTGGATCTTTAGCTCATCATTTACCTGTTCCTTGGCCTCAAAAGAGGCACCCCATTCGGAAACTCGCAACATACCCTGGTTCCAGGCATCAACACTAGCATCATGCTTTACGCATTCCATCGTGCCATCAACAAATTTTCTTGACCCCGTTGTTTTTTATTTTTTAACAAGGAGTTTAGTTCTTTATCTTTTAAGTTTTTTATGGTCCGTAGGAAACGACCGTACATCTTAATTTTGGTCGTTTCCGTATAATTGCAAAATTTTAAGTTAAAGAGGCAGTTTATCTAAGAAAACGAAAGTAATGCAAAGCAAGATCACTCAGAAGTAGGGGTGCAAATCAGTGGCTCTGTGTTTGACTCGATAAAATCGGTTCGATTCAATTCATTTTATAAATTAGTCAAGTTTAAGTTTTATTTCAAGATTTGATAAATAAACAAACCATAAGTTTATGAACAGTTTGATTATAAACTCGTGAAATGGTTCGCAAAATTATTATTATTATTAGCTTAATAATTTTGGCACTTTAAAAATATATTTTGTCACTCTTATAAATTTTTTTTTTATAATTTAATTAAATACACATACTCTTAGTTTTCTTATATATGCAACTCTTAAATAAATACTATATAATTATAATTATATTTGGGATTTTTTCAAAAATACCAAAAACATAAGAAAAATGTTATTTTTACTGTTATAAAAATATTTTTTTAAAAATACTATATACCTAAAAATATTTTTTCAAAAATACAACATATACCAAATATATATTAAACATATACCAAAAAATAACATAAATGAAAAAAAAAAACAATCGTAAAAATAAAAAAAAAGGGTATATTTGTGTAATTTTCTCATTATATTTCCATAAAACTAATAGAGTTTTAGATTAAAATTTTATCAGTATTAATATAATCTAATATTCTAATCTTTAAAAATGTATTTTTTTTATTAATTAATATTTTTAAAATACATGGAATATTCAATATTATGATTAGGATTTTTTTTATTAATTGAATGTTTTTACTCTTATGTTAGTTTTAAATATTTTATATTATAGTTATTTTATTAGAAATGAATATTTAGTAATAAACGAGCTATAAATGAGTTTTAAAATTAGTCGAATTTGAACTCGAGCCAATTCAATTATAATTTAATGAGTCGAGCTTGATTATAATTTATAAATAAGTTTTTGATGAATCAACTCAAACTTGGTTCGAGCTTATTTAATAATTAAACGAGTCGAGGTTGAATATGATTTATTATTCAATTTGAAGCTCGAGCTCGAGAAAAAAATAATGAGTTGAGTCTAAGCAAGCTAAAGTTCGGCTCAGTTCGATTATAGCCCTATTCAAAAGTATTGTTCTCTCACTTGTTTCGCTTTGTGACTATTGAATATTACTTAGAAATTAGAATTTCACTTTCAGATGATAAAACAAATCACACTGGCTGGTAAGGATGCACAAAAATTAATCAAACTAAATCGATCCGATTTACTTTAAATTTAAAAATTATGTTATTATTTGTATGATTTGAATTGGTTTAGAAAGATAATTAAACTAAATTTGTTGGCTTAGTAATGATTGAAATATATGTAAAACCGATTAAAATCAAATCGAATTGAAATATATTAAAATTATATATTTTGATTTATATGTATCTAGATTCTAATTTTATTGATTTTTTTGTTTATATTAAATTGAGACTTTTTTATTTTTTTAAGTTGACTTTTATTATATAATATAAAATTTTATTTATTTAAAATATAATTAATCTTATTTTAGTCTTTCATCAATGTATTAGAAATATAATTTCATGTTATAAAAATATTTTAATTTATATAGTATTTATTTTTTAATTTTTAATTTTTAATATTTTTATTTTATAGTTTAAACCGATTATTTAAATCTAATTTAAAAGTATAGGTTAAATAATTTTTAATCTTGTTTGATTTGGATATTATTTAAATAATTTATAAACATATGGATTTGGTTAAAATTATTCGACCACTATATTGCAATTAAAATATAAAAGATTCACACAAAAATAGAAGACAATCAATGCAGTTCAAATTGGCACTGGGTCTGCACTCTCTTTGATCATAGTGCGGTCGGACTCGCATAGGAATAATTTGGACTCCGTCATATTTTAAGAAATTTATGAATTATTTTTGTCATAGATGTGTTGAATCAGCTAGAGTTTTTCACAGCATCAGTGTATTAGCTTCAGGCCTATTCAGGTTGGAATAGGATAAAGAAGACAAGATCAAAACAGTGACATGAGATCAACTCCAAGTACCAGCTGAAAAAGCTTTTGCACATACGAAAATAGTTCAACCTACAAATGAATTGATCAACCGCTAAACAATGATTTCTTGTTCTACATAGCTTAGACCATAACTCAAGATGTTTCAGACAGAACATACATATACAGCCATGAAAGAGATATGCCACATCATTTTCACAATATCCAGGTCTGGCATATACAAGGATTTTCACAATATCCAGGTCCCGCAAGGTTTCCACTTAAAATCTTTGACCACGATCAATCAAAAAGACAATGTGATGGCAGCAAATCAACCCCTATAAACGCCAGAGGGATCACCATTCTGAACAATCCATGGATGCTCAAGTAGCTTATGCAATGGCAGGCGCTGTGACGATTCCTTGACAAGCATCTATCATTAAAGAGAACATCTCAAATTAAGGCATCATATCTTTGTGAAAATTCATGAATATTACAGTTGTGAACTTAAAAAATATTTTCACCTGAGCAATAAGGTCCTTTGCAGCAGAAGAAACAATAGGTTTAGGAGGGAACTTCAAATCAACTTGCACAATCCTGTTAACAGTAGTAAATACATATCAGTAATAAAAAAAGACCATTGTATAATTCATATCTTCCTCTAATCATCATTTGTTACATATGAAAATAAATATAAAGAAAAATTTTCAAGCAAATTCATTTTCCTTGATCATTCTCATTTAAAAGCAAAATCATATCTTCCTCTAATCATCAGTTGTTACATATGAAAATAAATATATAGGAAAATTTTCAAGCAAATTCATTTTCCTTGATCATTCTCATTTAAAAGCAAAACTTCTTGTTCCACTTGAGGCTATGTGTGCTACATGGAAAATATTTACCACACTTTTTTTTTTCTATGAAAAAGAAAGAACGGTAAGCATTGTGAACTAAATAACACATTGCAAGTTATATTCATCCTTGTTCATTTCTCAGATCATGCTTTACCTTTTGTATGTGTCTGAATGTTCCTTGGCCTCAAAAGGAGGCAACCCATAAAGAAACTCATAACACAACACGCCAAGGCTCCAGATATCAACACTAGCATCATGTTCTACAGTTTCCACTGCACCATCAACAAAAACATCTGGTGAATGAATATCCCTGAAAAGCGTGTTTAGAAACAAACCAAAGCAGCAATTAAATCAAACTCCCTTGTTCTATTTGATGGTTTATCTACATACCCATCTCTGGGGGCAGGTAATCCAATGTACCACACATTGTCCGTCTACGGTTAAATGTGTGCACTGACCAACCAAAATCTGCAATCTTTAGCTCACCCTGATAAAAGAAGCAAAGATAAACATTGAAAGCACATAACAAATTTATAAATCAAGTTATACATGAACTGTTGTAAAGAATGTCTGCCAGCACCTGTGCACCAATCAAAAGGTTCTCTGGTTTGATGTCTCTGTGTATCACATGCTTGCCATGGCAATAAATCAGTGCCCGAGCTAACGATGCAACATACTGCCACATTCAGTACATATATGAATATAGAGAACTTGTAATCAGTATATGCATAACAAGGCAAGTTTTTGAGCACAAAATGAAGCATCAAATCACTCAAAGGGGACAATAAGATAAACACCCATCTGTTACCATGTGTAGCATGGCAAATGAGACTACTCTGAAATATGACTTCCAAATATGCCAAATGAAAACTAGTTTAATTTAATTGGCAAGGAAATGAAAAGAGGAACCAAAATCAATTGCATTGATTGTACAAGTAAATTGAAGTTAAACGAGTGCCTGGCACAAGAATACTCACTGTTGCAGCACGTCTTTCACTAAAATATTTACACTTCTGAAGTTCTTTGTACAGTTCACCCTTTGCTGCATATTCTAAAATCAAGTAAACTCGTTTCTACAAAAATGAGATTCAGAAAAGACATGTTAGTATAATTTTGGAGCATTTTCCAATGTTTTTGAAAGATGATAATTGACAAACACAATTCCTACAAAAATACCTGATCATAAAAGTAACCATAAAGACGCAATATATTGGGATGTCTAAGATGACTTTGAATTTCAACTTCCCGACGGAGTTGATGTTCAACTTGTGACTGTTGCAACTGACTCTTGAAGAGCACCTTCAAAGCCACAATATGGTTGCTCTGTTTCAGATAAGATATCAAACCTCACTGGTTAGCCAATTGCCAAAAATCTAAAAGATCCATTGAAAGAATAATAGAAATACATTAATATAGCAGTTCAGATTCTCAAAGATGCATGCAATTAAAACATACAAAAATTCACAGACAAGTAAAAGACAACCAGTGTTGTTCATATTACTTTTGGCCATTTAGGTTACTAAAAATATGTTAAAATCCTGTACTTTGTCAGATATGGTAGCAAGCTACACTCAACTGAAAAGAACGAAAACTACTGGGACTCTGTGCAAGATTCAAACTCATATCTCCTTTCCATTTCCTCAAGTTTTTCAGTATCCAAACATAGAAGCAAAGAAAGTTAAATATGCATTGAATTTCAATTGAAACTAATCATCTGACAGCAGAGGGCCAATTATAAACAAGAAGTAAATATCCATAACCATAAACACTAATACCCAATACCCAATAATGGTATATTTATAAATAGTAAGTTATCTATGACAACTAACCCTCTTCTCTCGAGCTAAGTAGACATGACCAAACTTTCCTCGTCCAAGAGGTTTTCCAATGTCAAAATCATTAAGCGTCCATCTCTTTTTCTCCGTGGCTGCCACCTCTGAAGTTGCCTGCAATAAATCAAAAAACACAATTAAAAAAAAAAGAACAACATTTCAAAACACTAATTCAAGACATTTCACAAAAGTAGCATTTTAAACCTCCGATTACTCAAAAACATTTCCAGATTTTGAAAACTAGCGTGTTTAAACCTCATATTAGGAACAATAAGAACAAATACCCTATGCTCTATATCAGGCGTAACAAAATTTTGGAATTAAAAACCTAGAAAGTCAGTAACACCTAATATTAAATAAAAAATTTCAGATACTGCAATTATGAACCCTAAAATATATAATTAGAACAAATTGGCTATAAAACCCCATAAATTGCCTATTATGGAGAGATAGAGAGCCAAACGCTGTAAAGAATCAATTAAACAACAAAATCACTTAAAAATCTCATAACAGCAAATTACCTTCTCTTGCGGTTGGGTCTCTGCAGCAATCGCCATGAGATTGAAACCGAAAGAGAGAGAGAGAGTTTTAGAAAGGGAAAGTAAATCTAGAAGAAGAGAGAGACAGAGAGGGATTTTGATCCTTCAATAAACGCTTTGCAACTTACCTCAAAAAAAAAAAAAAAACGCTTTGCAACGGTCGGATTACTACAATCCGCCACGTGGTCCAATTCCGTTTAAGATCCTTTTTCAATTTTTTTTTGTCTTTTCCAGTTTTCTCGGAGAGGAGCGTCTTTGAGTAGATCTTAGAAGGAAATCAAATCTACTGTTACACAACCGTGACATTTGTGGGTCACTGACTTGTTTAGGTGGGCCTCTAGAAGCTGGATCTTTTGTTTATGACGTATTATTGGGCTTTTTTCAAATTTAGGCCCACAAGATTCTGAAATAATATGAAGGCCCGCTAAGAAATTTAAAATATTATTTTTTTAAGAAATTCTTACGTCAATTTATTCTACTACATAAAATTATGAAATAATTAATAATTATCTAAAATATGAACATATTAATTATAATATAAATCTTATTATTTAATCAGTTAATTATTATATTAATCTCAAAAATAATAATTATTTAACAATATCAATTTCTAATACTATTATTGTTAATAGTATGTGATGGATTACATTCACTTGAATAATTTTTACCTAAGAATATTTCCTATATTGAATGGGTTCACATAAGAGTTGGCGCTAAAATTCTAATATTATTGATTCTTGAGAGCAATGCATGAGCATCAATTATTGAATTGGCCTCTGATTTGATGGAATGAGGCTGCTTGCTTGCTATTTGACTTTACAAAATTAGTAAACAAAATCATTGTAGTTAATTAAGAAAATCTTTCCATATTTACACTTTATCTTCTCTTATTGAAATTAACAATTTTAATTATTATCTTATGCTTAATTAACATACTACATATAATGAATTGATGCATTGATTATCTGTCAAAAAAAAGAATTGATGCATTAATTCATTGTTTTTCAATTATTTAAAATTAAAATTAAAATTCGACCCACAATTTTATAAAATTGTAATATAACTAAAAAAATAATTACACAATTTTATTACCAACTTATAAAAATTATAATTTCATAATCATCGTTATTATTCTTTCTCCTATCGTCACAATTATTTTTAACCCACCACCACTACTGACGATAATAATTTTCCACCATCATTATCAGTAATGATGAACTATTACTGTCACCATCGCTGTTATAATCATCACCACCATTGATATTAATGGCTCGCCGGACCGACACCATCGACGATCTATTGACTTTTTCTTCACTACCAACACTTTCACTGTTATCATTGATAGTCCGCCACTATCTCCATCGCTATTATCGATGATTCTCCATTATCTCTATCACTACCACAAATGAAGATGGTCCATCACCATTGCTATTGCTATTTTCATCACCATTGATTTTTATTCAATTTTAATTTTAATTTTAATTTTAATTTTTTTTTAAGTAAAATAAATACATAAATTATAATTTAAATACAATTTAAATTATAAAAAATTAAAATTAGAATTAAAAATTTTAATTTCAATTCTACTGTCTTATCCCAAAAACACTCTTAGTAAATTTTAAATTATGAGACTTATTTTAACATTAGTAAATTTTGAATTATGACTCTTATTTTTAATGTACTTTTTTACCACTAAATTTAATGCATCAATTCTTTCAGTGCGTGAAACTTTTTTAATGTTTCAAGCAATTAGATTGGTGTGAAACCAGATCGTCTATTAGAGTGACAGTTCCTGTGTAGCCAGGTTCAACTGCCCAAACCAGTGTATTTTTTTTTTTTTTTACGTCCACATGTCTTAAAAAGAAAGCCAGGGGATGAGCTTTTTAAATATAAACATTAAAGTTTACAGCTATTAATAATACGTGCTACAATAAATATTGAAATTAAGATTATTGATACTATGTCCGAATCCCGTATATTATTGAGCCAATTTGTTTTTAAGTATTTGATCGATAAACCAGTCCTATACCCATCCCATGTGTAGAGGTACGTGTCAAGCAGAAACCCAGCCAACAAAAAAAGACCCACATCCCAATCCACCCTTTTCTTATCATTGCTGTGCGCATTACGAGAAGATCAAATTCAAATTTGAATGCCAAATCCTCTCTTCTCCATCCTTTTTTATACCCACACGCTCCATTCCAATCAAATTAATTAACAACGATTAAATCACTATTATCATCATGTCTGATCAGCCAAGGCCTATGTCTCAGATGCTCCGTGAATCAGCACCACCGTCTCACCCGACGGTCAAGTTCTTAACAGCAGCCACGCTTGGTGCAGCTTTCTTGATATTGTCTGTGTTAACACTAAGTGGGACAATAATAGCTCTTATTATGGCAACTCCAATTCTGGTTTTGTTTAGTCCTATTGTAGTACCAACTGGGATAGCTGTATTCTTGGTAGCTACTGGGTTCTTTTTTTCCGGTGGGTGTGGTTTGGCGGCGATAATGACCTTAACTTGGATGTATAATTACTTGACTGGGAAACACCCGCCTGGTGCTGATAAGTTGGATTATGCGAGAGGCCAAATTGCTAAAAAGGCACAGGATGTGAAAGAAAAAGCTAAAGAGTATGGCCATTATGTCCAACAAAAAGCTCATGAGGCTACTACTCAAACTCAAGCATCTTAATTATTAATTATATATGTACTTGTTTTGCTAATTACTAATTAGTTAGTGCTGTTTTTTTTTTTTTATTTCAACTCTCTCTCTCTCTCTCTTTTTTTTTTTTTTTCAAAATGTTGATTGATGTTGATGTGGGTTTTGGTTTTTGAAGCTGATGAAGATAATCTTTCCATTTATGTTAATAAAATCTTTTAATAATCAAATTCTTTAAAGTACTCTTAAATCTAAATAATGAATTTCATTGTTAATTTTTTTTTTTTATTAATACAAGTCTTTATGTATTTAATTAGAATTGAAGTGTTTATTCTGATAATTAAAATTAAACGAGTAGTATTTAATTTTATATTTTTTAATTTATAAAAATAAAAAATAAAAAATCAATGAAGTGTATGTACGTATTAAATTAAAATTATTAAATTTTTAATTTAATGATGACAAATTAATTAAATTATATTATTTCTACCTGATTAACACCATAATTTGCTAAGATGGGTAGAAGCTCTCCACACCTATTATGGGTTGGATGCATGATCTTCAGGGCATGAGTTCAAGGCATCAGGAACGCAGGGGCTAGTAAGGGTTTCCCCTTTTTGAGGTATCTCACCGATAAAATTATCAAATAAAAAAAAAAAAAAATTATACATCCATATCTTTGTTGAATGTAGATTTCCGGCTTCACAAGGAAAACCAATATCCTCACTGAATGTGAATCCTCATTCCACAGGATTTTAATTAACCGACTCTAAAATCTCTATAAAGTCGGCTAAATTAATTATTCTGTTTTTGAAGTCTCAGATTAATAATTCTATAATTCATAATATCATCAAGAGTTGTTTACGATTATGAAGAAGAAAGAGTTGTTTTTGTAATATTTTTTATTATAATTTTATATTAGAGTTTTTTTGGTTTATTTGATTGTATTTTCTCATATTAATTTTTTTGTTTACTTATTTATTATTTAATTAAGAGTCTCACTACTGTTCAATAATTATAACCCTATTGTTTACGAACTATTATTATTTATTGATTAGTGTTACTAAGCACAAATACTATTATATGTCTGAATTTCCATTATGAGGCAAAATTAATCAACATTATAATCAATTAGTTTTACAACGCAGTTACACAATTCACAATATGGTAAAATTATAAAAAATCGAAAACTTCAATAAACCTTAAAAAATGTTTTTTTTTTGGCTTTAATGAAATATAGAACAAAAGTTAAAAAAAAATGGAACAACTTAGATGAATAAATAAAAAGGAAATTAGTTGCTTTACTTTTTTTTTTTTTTTTTTTTTAAATTTCATGAAACAGAGAACAAAAGTTAGTAAAAAAAAATTAGTAAGAAAAAAAATCATGTGAAAGAAATAGAGGATGACATTTTAACACGCTTAAATCCAATATATATTTCTATTGATTTAGATCTGTCCATGTATCTGATTTGAGTTTAAAAAAAATTAAAATTTTCAATTTTTTCACTAATTGAAACCCTAATTCGGTTCATAGATAGGTCTAATTGTATTATTAGATCCCGTCACAAAATATTTATTGCTCCTTTTCTTTGTACAAATTTTTCTTTTTCCTATTTATAGATCTAAATAACACATAATTACCATTAAACTAGAAGGTAATATTTTGATTGATTAATTAATTAAGAACATTAATAGATCTTTATTGCAAAACAAAAGAAAAAACTAGTAAAAAATTGAAGTGAAAAAATTAAATATCATTGAAATTAGTAAGCTTGAATTTTAAAAAGTAAGAGTTTTAATATTTTTAAAATTGAATCATGATGCGTTTATCTAATAATAAATATATATTTTTTAAATAATAGACTCATAATCCATTTCCTCTATTCAATACTAAAAAAAAATTTTAATTATAATTATTTTAACCTCTTTTGTTTCTTTAAATGAATTAATTATAATATTTTATTTTTAATTACTGCACAATTAAATTTTATTTTATTTTTGTTGGTTTTCTAATTATAGTGCATGCTTTTTATTTTCAATAATAAATTAATTTTTTGATTAAAATAAAATAAGATTTATTTCATTAATTGCTGAATTAATTTTTGAAAATTAATATTAATATAAAAATAAAAAATTTTGTAGAGATACAATATTTTTAGAAAAATTAAGAACTAAATAAAATAGAAAATTGCAAAAAACATTTTGTAATAATTTTCATTTTTTCTGAATTACTACCTCTTTATTTCAGTATTGTAATATATATAAATATATTAAGGTATTAAAATGATTAGATAATAATAGAATAATTATGATAAAATTGGTTCATATATTTTTTTTAATATTTATATTTAAATTATCAAAATATAATATTTATATTTAATAAATAATAGTAATAATAATTTACGTACTTTAAAATATTTTAGAAAACACCAATTAAATAAAAAATATATAACAGAACTTACAAAAAAATGAAATTACGTTTTTATTTTCTTTATATAAATCAGTTAAATATTTTACAGCAATACAAATTTTTAGTATATAACAAAAATCATATAATTATTTATAAAATGTAAAAGGACATGATAAGAAAATAAGAGAAAGTAAAAAAAATATTATAAATAAAAAAAATATTATGTAATTTCAGGCTTAATTAATTAAAGGGTGAGAATTTTTTGTGACAATTCAATTTTTATTGTTTTTGTTATAAGACAATTTAATAACAAAATATATAACGTAATTAATTATATTTACGTGAAAATTAATTTAATTTTTATTTTTTAACGTGACATCACGTGCTATTGAAAAAAAAAATCTAAATTGCAATTGTATTATTCTATGCACTACAACTAAAATTAAATACATTTATTAAAGGTAATATAATAAGAGTAAATTATAATTTAATTTTTAAATTTTGATATTAAATATAATTAAATTTTTATATTTTAAAAACTCATTATTATATCTTTTTATTTTGATTTCATCAATTAATAAATCATTTCATCTATTTTTTATATATTTTTTTTAATTTAACTTTATTGTAATACTCTTATTTATAACTAAAATTTCCATTTTTACCTGTTAAATGAATCAAGAATTTTTTTTTTCATTTATCATAAACATTATCAATACCCTAAAATCCATATAACCATTGCAATAACCCAGAACAGAAATTCACAATCTAAACACACCCAAATTTCACCCATTAATAAAAAACCATAATTACTAAAAAAACCATTAAAACTCTAAAAGTATCCATCATTGATAAATATATAAATAAAAACTGATCAACATGAAAAAAGAGAAAACAAAGCAGAAAGAGCATATTCAAACAAAAGTGCTAATTGAATAAAGCAACCCAGAACAGAAATTCACAATCCAAGTAATGGCAGCTTAATTGAATAAACCTCAAAGTTAAATGCCTAACCGATTAAGAACTAAAAAAAACTCAGCCTACCACCAACTAGACTGACCACCATCACCACGCCAAACCCAATTCCTCTACCACTACCAACTTCTCTAATTTTGCCACCCCAAATAAATTCATTTCAATCAGATCTGCAGCCACATCAACGATTCCGATCTTACCAATTCGGCTCCAAATCCAATATCCCGACCGCATATTCAATTTCGTCCTCAAGAAAACCCAGTCAGAGCTCTACGATTGGCATGGATCCGGGATGAGCGTAATGGAAATTGAAAATCGAGAAACAAATAATGAATATGCAGAAAATCAAGAACTCACCTTGTTCGAAAGATATTGAAATAAATGAATGAATTGATGAATCGAGGTGGAAATCCCATGTTCATAAACTGATTAATATAACATCTTGGAACATCGTGCTATCAAAAACAAATCTTGGAATATCTCTTGCGTAACGAGCTGTGGTTGCCACTTGCAAGCTCTATCACTTTCTAGAAGAAGAAGAGCATACAACAAAGGTCGCGATAATTTGCTCTCCTTGCTCGGATGGGAACTACCCATCCCTCTATGGGGATTAACCCAAATGAAGCCATTGCTATATTGTGGCAGATCCAATCGAAAGAAGGGAATCTCAATCCAGACCAATAAAGGGTTTCCAAGGGTGGAGGACTTGAAGAAGTTGTGTTGGGATTTTGGATAATTTTTTTTTTTTAATTTTTACGAACAGAATTCGCAAAATAATTTATTAACCAACGGAGCCAAAATAAAAAGATATAATCACGTGTTTATTAAAATACAGGAATCTAATCTTACTTCAAGTTAAAACTTAGAGATTAAATTTTAATTTACTCGTATAATAATTTCAAATATTTAGATACAAAAATGTCTTTATGGCCTCCACCTTTTTTTTGGCCATTTCATTTTGGCGTTCTAGCTGCAGCCCAGCTTCAAGGATCCTTGCAGACCCACAACTCCACTGGGCTGCCATTGTCGATTATGGAATCGCTGATCGGAGCTCGACTGTTCCACCATCACCGTTGCACCCAACAACGGCCACAAGGCTCTATGCTACTGTTCTTCGCGAGGCCACCTCCACCAAGGCCGATTTCAGTCTCGATTCGTCCCGCCATCCAGCCTCCTATCAAAATTCGCCGGCATCGAGGAAGGAGTCTCTCGCCAGTGTTGCCCACTTCACGTCACCGATCAGCAAATGACCAAATGTTCCACCGTCACCTCCAACTATGATTTTTTGTTATTTCGAATAAATAAGCAGGTTTGAAGAAATTTATTAGTGGGTGAATTTAGGTAATTTGGAGAGAATTAGTTATTTATAATATTTTGATTTGATCACCTTCATTATAAAATTTTAAATCAAATCAATATAACGAGGATCTATTTTATTATATTTTGGTATTTATTTTTATAATCCACTGTGAGATTTGATTTATTCCAACACGGTGCTATGCCATTGTTGTTCACATAGAACCATGTAATGGGAATGAGAATCTTTGCCATTGTCAATATAGTTGTGAGAAATTTTCGTATTTTCCTGTTAGTTTTATCTTTTCCCTTTCTTGGAATCTTGTGATATATGTTAAATTTGGTTGTTGATTTTTCAATAAAAAAAAAAAAAGAAAGAAGGAAAGAACAGCATAGGAATCAATATCCACGAGTCTTGCATTATGAGGTAGGCACTTGATCTTTGAATAATTGAATTGCTAGCCTAACAGCGAATATAAAGCATCTTATTAAATTTCTGAATTGAGTTTTGCTGACAGATATGGTGGTATTGGAGTTCAACCAATACCCAATTGGCTCGAGATGGAGACGAACCATTGTAAACAGAAATGAGCACGGGGAAGAAGGAAATGAAGCAGATGGCTTCTATGGAGGAATTAGAAAACTTTACAGGGAGGAAGAGATCTCAACCTGGAAGAGGCTTTGGCTAAGACATGCCTTGCAATAGTATGATAGAAAAACTTCCAACTTCTATTCATATTTCTCCTATAAATAGCCTTCTTTTTATTACTCTCTCAACTTATATTGTACTGAGGTTAATAGTCACAAAAATGCTTATAGACAGATGACGTTAGGTTTAATAGGTTTTTGTTAAGCTTGCAGAGGTTAATTTGTAATGTAATTTAGTAGTTAAGAAACATCATAGCTTAGCAGTCCTAAAAAGAAATGCAGAGAGTGATGCTGTTTAGAAAGATGGACATTAGGTTTCATAATTTTTGTTAAGCCTGTAAAGGCTTTTAAAGAGCTCAAATAATTTTTCTGATATAATTGTAATTTCATGAATTACCATACAGTTCCTCTAGTTTGATTGAATATTTTCAAAAATTAATTTTATAGATCTTGTTCTTGATTTGGTCCTTCTCCATTGATTTAGACCTCTTATAAAAATACGAAAATGAAAGATGAAAATAGGGAGGGCTTGAGAGAGAGGACATTTTGATAATTTTGATTGCTTTGTTTTAATGCAACATTAAAGCGTTAGATATTTAATCGGATAAGTTACCTCCGTCGTTCCTCAATTATTGATGACTAATGCACGTTCTCTTTCCTTCAATTAATTTTTATAAAATACAAATTTCTCAGTTCATTTTCCATTAGTTAAATTCACTGACGGAAGCTGATGTAGCTGTACCTAAACTATTTTTATATTTTAATAATGCCAAGTCAAATTGGTCACACAACGTTTCTTCTTCTTCTCTATCACCTGAACTTTGTATTTTTGTTTCCATCTCTGATTCTTCTGGTTCATGGGCCTTTGTTTTCGAATCTAAGTTCAGCAAATACAAAACAAGCACAAACGTATTTACACATGTACTATTTAATTAATGCAGATTAAACATAACCAAATCCCACAAAAATCCACAGAAATGAAGAAAAAAAAAACTTGAAATTTGATTCACAAATCCTAACCTATGATGTGCCCTCCAACACTTAGAATTCAACCTCACCGCTTCCCCACACTCCCTCACCGCCTTTGCCGTTCTTCCCAAATCCATCAAAGCCTGTGAGTGAGAGGCTCAAAATGTAGAATAGATAAGATCTAAACAGAGACTGCAATCAACGTCTTCTTCTTCTTCTTCTTCAACTACTTGATGTAAACTCGTGAGAAAACAGAAGGCTTTTTTGTAATCAGAGCACCGTCGGCTTTTGGGTTTCTATCAGATTGAACCAAAGCCATGTGAACAGTTACATCTGACCAAGTTCACCGAACAACAGAAATCACAAAGCAAAGGGAAAAAAAGAAAAAGAGGAAAGAGGCAAAATTAGAAGAGATTGTTTACATACCAGTAGAGATTTACTATCCAATCTCTTTACAAATTGCCATTCTTAGCATAGATTCTTTTTGATCTTTACTATCGTTTGACGCCATTCAAAGCCAGATCGTTGTCCCAACCACCAAAAAGCTTAAAGAAGAAATCTAAAAGCATTCACGACTTGCAGCCATGAACTTAGAGATCGTCGAGGTCGGGTCTTATTTCAATGGCTTCCAATTGGTCTTGACAAAGCAAAGAGTTAAGAGCCATTAATAGAACAACCATGCCACACACAGATTAGGTTATCATAGGGCTTAGGGGAAAAAAAATCAGTAAAATTTTCTTTCACTCATTTAAATTTAATTATTTACATAAAATTAGTAATCAATTCATTTAAAATTAATTAAAAATATCATTCATCTTTAAAAAAAAATTATACTTTTACTCATTTAAATTTAACTTTTTAATAAAATTAATTTTTATTTCAACCAAAATTACTTTCTTGGCTTCATTCCTGTTTATATCCTTTTCTTTTTGCCTGGCGCTTAAAGAAGCCAATAGTCGCTACTCGAAAATGACCAATGATCGTCTCTAACCCAGTCATCTCATTGTTGATTATGGATTTGTGAACGATGTTGTATTGTAAATTAAATCTGTGAATCTTTATAATTTCTTTGCGTGCAAAGAGCCAAAGACAGTTGGGTTTCTGCCCTGTGTTTTTCTAGGGAAACGGGTCTAGGGAAACGGGCTGAAAAAAGGTTTAGAGGAAAATGCTATTGGCGCGTGGGAAGAAAAAAAATTTTCTCCAATAATGCTGATGTAGCTTATTTTTATATTTAAAATAGTTGATGTTGGGTATAAGTCAATTTTCCGAATTGAATGGAAATTGAGTTAAGGGATTTTTATATTAAAATTGATATAATGTTCTTAATTTTTATGTTATATAAAAATTAAGACAATAATATATATTAATTAATAATTAAGAGAGATTATATATATAATTTATTTCATTTTATTATTAAAATTATAAGGATTAAATTGTCACAAAAAGAACCTCGGGTATTTTTCTTTACTTTCTCAAAAAATAATTATACAGAAAACCTATTAACGGAATAAAGTGACTGAAACAGTGCAATGCGTATAAAACGTGGTCGTTTCACAGGTCCCAAAAAGACAAATTTGCATACAAATTCGGTAATAACGAAAAAAATCCAAAAGCTTCGCAAGCTAACACTGGTAATGAAGGAACTCGCCTAAAATCTCAAGCCTAGTTGAAGACTCGAAACCCTAAATTCTCGAAATTGAATAATGGTAAGAATGATTTTCGATTTCTTTATTAAATTTATGTTATTTATGGTGAAGATTGAAGTGAATTTTTATCTGTTTTCTTGTTTTTTCAGTTTTCAATTTCAGCTATTAATGATACTGATTCTAGAGAGCAATGGGAACCCTTAGCTCCTACAAAAGAAGCTCAGGCTCGATTATTTTCTTCCTCCTTTTTCTATATTAGCATTGTGAATAAAAATTTCAAGCCAATTTGTTGTGTTATAATCCATTATAATTATATGTAATGTGATTTTGTTTCTGTTAATTTTAGGAATTTCATCTTACACAATCTTACCATGAGGGGCTTCTCAAGTTGCAATCTAAAGAGTATGATGAGGCTCGCAAATTATTAGAATCTGTGCTAAAAAATCCTCTAATTTCGAATGTTCAGGTGTTCTTATTTTGTTTTAATGCTGATTATTTTTTGTTGCTGAACATTGATGTAGTTTGCTGATAGTTTTCATTTTTTCTTTGGTTATTTTAGGTGGACAGTAATGCAAGCGATGGCTATATGCAACAATTGAGGTCTTCTCACTCTTTAAATGCCTATTGCAGTTGTTATTAACATTAACAATATTGGGATTTTCTTTATGTTGTGCCAATTGTAAAGAGTCACTTAATGCTTATGTTTTTAATCAGCTTTTTTCATTTTACTTGTCTCTTTTTTTTCTGTAAAAAGTGTTAGAAATCTTGGGAGCTTATACAGTCTTGGAAATGTTAACCTCAAAAGTTAACTATTGAGGTTAGAGAGTCCAATTATATATAAGCTCATTTAACATCTTGTATTTAATTCATGTGGGATTAATTATATGTTAATACTCTCCCTGAAGTGACAACTGGAATAAAATAATTTTTGACTAATCCTAGTTGACACTCGCAAATTTATAATTAGAACTGAGTTGATAGAATTGTAAACCCAACACAGACGAAAAGATAAATTTGAAAGTCCATTACTGAGTGAAAGACAATTAAAAAAAACCTACCACGAAGTGAAATTGAATCTGGAAGATACCGGAAATTGAAAAAAAAATTGAAATCCCAGTCCGAATTATAATAGAATAGGGGTAGAAATTATTTTTTCTGCTCTGATATGTATAGATCATTTTCCCGTTTTGATATCATGTTAAAAATATTAAGAACTTATATAGTCTTGAAAGTGCTAATCTCAAAAACTAGCTATTGAGAGTCTAATTATATATAAATTCGTTCAACATCTTGTATTTAATTTATGTGGGATTAATTATATCTTAACAAAAAGAAAAATTAACTGTACATTCAATATTGTTGTTGGTTGTGGATGATTCTAATATGTATCAATTTGTGTGGAAACTATGTTTTAGACTGATTTTGTCTGATCAATTATGTGGGTAATTCAAGTTGATTCAATCCATTGGTAAACATGTCAAATAAATATAAATGGATGTCAAGGGAATTAGAAACTTAGCATGTAGATTCTGTTGCTAAGATTTTAATGAATGTTACATGTTATAGTTTCTTTTTCTTTTGGTGGCAGATTTCTAGCACTGAAAAACCTTGCCACTGTTTTCCTTCAGCAAGGTTCAACTCATTATGAGAGTGCTCTTCACTGTTATCTTCAAGCTGTAGAGATTGATACCAAGGATTCAGTAATCTGGAATCAGCTAGGAACTTTATCATGCTCGATGGGTTTGCTAAGTATTTCACGTTGGGCATTTGAGCAAGGGCTTTTATGCAGCCCTAATAATTGTAAGCATTTATCTAGTTAATTCAAGTACAGAGACACACATTCAGCCTATTTTTTTAATTCTTATTTCTATTGTTATTTTATCTGTGTTAAGTCCTTTTAGGCTCTATACAATATTGCTCCCTGTGGAAGCTTTGTCTCTTTCCCATATGTAGGCAAATTTTATTTCTCCTTGTTTCACGCATGCAGGGAATTGCATGGAGAAGCTATTGGAAGTTCTTATTGCCATTGGTGATGAGGTTTCCTGCCTCTCTGTTGCAGAGTTGATTTTGAGGCATTGGCCTTCACATTCTCGCGCATTGCATGTAAAAAATACTATTCAAGAGTCTGAGCCAGTTCCATTTGCTCCTAGAGGTATAGATAAGTTGGAACCTAAACATGTGCGGCTCAAATTCGCTGACAAGAGAAAAGCAACAGATGAAAATATTGATGAGGGTGTTACCCATAAGAAATTGAACCGGAACATAGAATTGTGCCTGCCTGAGGCTTCATGGACTGCTCTTGCAGATTCCCTTCTGGAATTTTTACTTGTATTGAATAGGTGTGGCTCTGAGATGGGGGATAGAAAAGAATACAGATCTGGGGATGTTAGGTTAACTATTAACTTGTCTTCTCGTTTGGATATTGTTATGGGGTCTACTGAAAGTAAAGGGCTCAATCCCATATCTAGCGAAAGCCTATCTCTCGGTGATTGTAACTCTGACAGAGCCAGTTTTGTTAAAGAAAGAGAAGCAAATGCTTTTGAAGAACACCCACATGAGAGACGGAGCACTCGCCTTGAAAGGCTTAGGAGTCGTAAACCAGGAAAAGAAGAATTGGATTTTACTACCAGTAAGGATCTAGCCAAAGTTGTACTGCAATCGCTTGAACCTTTTATTGCTTCTGGACTTAGAAGCAAAGATTCTGATCAAGCAGTCTCTCCTCCTGTTTCATGTCCTGATCAGGTTAATTCTTTGGATACAGAACATAATGATGTTTCTGCATTTGTAAGAGAAACTACAAAAAATTATGGTGCTTACCATATGGGTCACTTACTTTTAGAACATGCTGCAATTAGGGGCTTTGCATATCAAGATGCATTTGTCAAATTCCTGGAGCTGGAGAGGCTGACAAGACATTGCGGGCAGGATAGGACCCCTGAATGTAGTCTTTTTCTTGCTGAATTGTATTATGACCTGGGATCCTTGCCTTCCAATGCTTTGAAGCTGCCAGAATTCATGTCAGAGGCATCATATCATCTTTGCAAAATAATTGAATCGGTTGCTTTGGATAATCCTTTTCACTTGAATAATTTATCTGGGAATGAAAGCTACTCTTCACCAAAGAGCTTTCATGATAATAATGAAATATTTTCCACAGACTCTAATTTCCAGGATTCATTTTTTAGTAGTTCCTTATTGACCAATAGAAGTTCATTTTGGGTTCGATACTCCTGGTTGAATGGAAAATTATCTATCTATGAGGGCAACAAGGCAAAAGCTCATGAAGAGTTATGTATTTCTTTGTCGCTTTTGGCCAAGAAGGAACAAATGAACGATTCTCCCTGTTCAGTTCACCTGCCACACCTGAAGATCAATAAAGAGTTAACTGTAAACAGGATTCTTCATGAAATTAATTTATTGAAGGTTGATTTCTTGCTTGAGAAGACTGTAGGTGAGATGATTGAGAAAGAAATGTATGCAGAGTGCATAAACTTGCTTGCTCCTCTCCTATTCTCTACAGAACATGTTCATCTTGATGTACTCCCATCACATGCTTCTGATAAGAAAGGTGAAGGATTTGCCTATGTTGAATTATCGGCAATAGATGTATTAATAAAAGCATGTGAAAAGACAAAGCCAATGGACACTGAAATATATCTGAATTGTCACCGGCGAAAGCTGCAAATACTCATGCTAGCAGCTGGAATGGACGAATATAAAACTCTCCGTCAAAAGTATGGATTAAATGCATTTTTAGCCTCTGATATCATATCAAAAGAAAATCCAGACAAGTGCTGGACTGACTTGGTGGTGGAGGAGGTGAAAGCAATTTCACAATGCCTGTCCCAATTGAAGACAGATCCATCGCTTAATTCTGTGAGTCCTTTTATGTATTAGGAATTATTGTTCTTTATGGTCATGATTTATGTCAAAGAATAATTTCCACTACATCATTATTAAAAAATTAACAAAATGCAGCAAACTTTATAAATTAGTACTAAAAAATTTATCATAATGTTAATGAAGCTCATGATTGGATAGCTCTGTTGGTTTTAGTATTACTTCTTTTTAGTTCTTGCTCATTAACATCCTTTTAATTGCCACATAGCAATGGAGCATGTGAATATATTATGCTTGCAGAATGGTGTAATCATTCAAATGGGAAGCATCAATGATATTCAAACTTTGCTGATGGCCGTCATGTGCCATATTGCAATAAATTGCCTCTGTAAGAGATCTTCTGTGCCATTGATTGCTGATGAAATTGAACAAAAGCAAGGATTCTGCTTTGTTGATGCAGGCATTGCGTTCTGCAAACTTCAACACCTTATCCCTGCTGTCCCTATTAAAACCCAAGTGAGTCTTACATTCTTCTAGTGACAAACTGAAATTTTGATATGATCTGGTCACTGATCATTATTTTTCTCATGGGTTTCTGATTGTAGGTTGAATTAATTGTGGCAATGCATGACTTACTTGCTGAGTACGGCCTATGCTGTGCAGCTGAGGGTGGCAAAGGGGAGGAAGGGACATTTATTAAATTTGCGATAAAGCACCTCTTGGCCCTGGACATGAAGCTCAAATCCAATTTAGTCTCTTCAAATGGAGACGCAATTCAACACGATAAGCAGCTTTCTCCTCATAGTCAAAACAAAACATGTGAAAAGGAATTAAAATCTGATATGTTAAATGAGGAGATGAGAGGGACTGAGATTAATGAAATGAATGCTCAAAAGAATGATGTATTTGGAGGGATTACTTCCAAAGGCATGCCATCTCTTGAATGCCCAAAGAAACAAAATGCAGGCGTAGGATGCGAAAAGCAAGGCAGTGATGAGGGCAAAGGAGAAACAACTGCTGAACAATTTCCTGAATCTAGAAATGAACTTACCAAAGATGATCGGGAAGAACTTGAGTTAATAATTGACAGTGCTTTGGATCAGTGTTTTTTCTGCTTATATGGTCTGAATCTTAGATCTGATGCTTTGTATGAGGATGATCTAGCCATTCACAAAAATACTAGTCGTGGAGATTATCAAACTAAGGAACAATGTGCTGATGTTTTCCAATATATACTGCCCTATGCAAAGGCATCTTCTGTAAGTATTCTATATGTTTGCATGCGCGTGAATTTCTGCTTCCTTTTGACTTGGCTATGCATGTTGCATCTCAGAGAACTGGGTTGGTAAAACTTCGTAGAGTTTTAAGAGCCATACGCAAACACTTTCCACAACCACCAGAAGATGTTTTGACTGGAAATGCAATTGACAAGTTCTTAGATGATATTGGTTTGTGTGAAGACAAACTCTCAGAAGAAGCAGGATCCGAAGGGTATCTTGAGACCATAACAAAGATAATATTTCCTGATGTGGGAAGTGTCAAACAGCACAGATCAATGACGGTTGCAAGGTAATTTATTTACTGCATAAACTGTTTCACTTCTTTCAACTGGCGGCTGCAACTTTTGATTTTTTTAGTCTTCAGGAATGAGTTCACAGTATGAATAATTCACTTACTGCAGCTCTGGGCCATATTTGGATGTATATTGCAATTTATATTATTTCCTAGCTCTGTCTGAGGAAATGAGTGCAACTGATAAGTGGCCGGGCTTTGTACTTACAAAGGAAGGAGAAGAATTTGTACAGCAAAATGCAAACCTCTTCAAATACGATCTTCTGTACAACCCTCTCCGGTTTGAGAGTTGGCAACGCCTTGCAAATATTTATGATGAGGCAAGATTCATTTCCTTTTGTTGCTTTCAACTGTCAGTGCTGAAGAAACGAACAGAACCCTGTTTTGCTTGGTTTACAAATTTTTTCTAGCCATGGTTTGACTTCATCAGAATTTATTTTCTTTTTCCCCTTGGCTTCATTTAAACAGGAGGTAGACTTGTTGTTAAATGATGGAAGTAAGCACATAAATGTAGCAGGATGGAGAAAGAATACTACCCTGTCTCAGAGAGTTGATACAAGTCGAAGGAGGAGCAGGCGTTGTCTATTAGTGAGCTTGGCTTTGGCAAAGACATCAGCTCAACAGGTTCATCTCTTTTCTTTATTATGCATGTAGCAGATCTGATGATATCACATCCTTAAGTTAGGTATGTTTATGGTTACTGAATCATACCCAGCTAATATACAATGCACCTTACATCTGGTAAAGGTGGCTTGCTAGAGATAAAAATTCCAACAGAATAAATTCCTGTTGAGAGTTAAATCATCGAGTCATCTGAGGATAACAAGATGTTTCTAAGAATTATATGGATTACTTGAAATGTTTGCTTAATATGCTTCATTTTGGTATCTTAGTCACTGGATCCTTTTTTTATCGGATCAGAAGACTGAAAACAGTGATTGATTGCGGTGACACTGAAATTTCTGAAATAGGATGCAGCTAATGGTAGATCACTTAGCAAATATTATTTAATGGTAATCACAGCAGCAGCTAGTTCCATTTATGAATATGAAATTCAAAGAAATTCACTGAGACAGAAAATACCAAGTGAGTTCTCTAGAAAGTATTTTTTTTTTTTAAATCTTTTGAAGTGAGGTTAGTTATGAAGGATTACCTGTGTTATTCAGTTTCTGCTTCTAGAAGTTATATTTGTACGACAGTTTCATAACCAGCATGTAATTCTGTGGCTATAGTGTGAGATACACGAGTTACTGGCACTGGTGTACTATGACAGCCTTCAGAATGTGGTACCATTTTATGACCAGCGATCTGTTGTGCCTGCAAAGGATCCAGCTTGGATATCATTTTGTGAGAACTCGCTGAAGCATTTTAGAAAAGCCTCCTTGCACAAGTATGCTGGTTTTTCTTAATTGACGTATTTTTTTCTTTATTATGTTTTAGCATATGATAAATAAACCTTTCTGATTTATGTTACAGGCAGGATTGGTCACATGCATTCTATATGGGGAAACTCAGTGAAAAGCTTGGATATACATATGAGACATCATTATCATATTATGATAAGGCTATTGCATTGAATCCATCGGCTGTGGATCCTGTCTATAGGATGCATGCTTCACGCTTAAAGTTACTTTGCGTCTGTGGAAAACAGAATCTGGATGCTTTAAAGGTTTCTTCCCCCGCCCTGCTTTACCCAAAAAAAAAAAAAATCGAAGAAGACAAGAATATTATTTTAATTGCTAACTTCATTGCTTATTATTTTTCGTATTGTGCTTTTGGATTGGATGGAATTGTATGTGTTTGTGACTTCATCTAAAATTCCCATGTTTTCAGTGATTTATTTTCTCTTGGTTTTTGGAGTCGCAAAAATTTTATGCTAATAGATATCTTTATATTTGTAGTGATGTATTATGGTTTTGGCTGTTACAGATCGTATCAGGGTATTCCTTTAGTCAATCAATAAAGGATGATGCTATAAATATCCTAGGCAAATTGGCACCTGAAATGTCATGTCTTCCAGATGATATGAAGGACAAAAGCACTCAAGAAGATTCTGTGTCGAGAAAGCTTGAGGAATCACTTCACATGGAAGAAGTGTGGAACATGCTTTACAATGATTGCCTTTTTGCTCTGGAAATTTGTGTTGAGGGGGATCTCAAACATTTTCATAAGGCCAGATATATACTTGCTCAAGGATTGTTTAGAAGAGGTCTGAATGGTGATTTGGAGAGAGCAAAGGATGAACTTTCTTTTTGCTTCAAATCGTCTCGCTCATCCTTCACTATTAATATGTGGGAAATTGATAGCATGGTCAAAAAAGGGAGGTATGACTAATTCCTATTGTTTCAGTACCTATTTAATAAATTTTGTCCGAGTATTTGAGCATCATATGAACTCAAAATCATCATAATCTTTTGATGGGTTACTACATGTCAGAGAATGCCTTGTCATATTCTAAGAGGTTCAAATTTTAAATTTGTTTTATTTTTGGTTCAGATTTTGCATTTTGTCTTATTTTTATTCAACTTATTGTGGCATTCAACAATAATATTCAGAATTATCACAGAAAGATGAATGTCATTTCTGAAGTTGGTTTTGAAATCTGAAAAGACTATCTTTTGAACTTCTATCCTTTAGCAGATGAATGGAACAGATTATCTCATTGAAATGTTCCAAATGTATTTTATATGTTACAACAACAGTCTTTCATTACTCCATGTTATCTCATCTTCTTGTTACCTAACTTACTGTGAGATAATAATTGAGCTATTTTGTTATGTGGATGCCAGGCGGAGAACGTCAGGTTTTGCTGGGAACAAAAAGGCTCTTGAAGTCAACTTACCAGAAAGTTCTCGAAAATTTATTACTTGCATTAGAAAGTATTTGTTGTTCTATTTGAAATTGTTGGAGGACACTGAAGATATTTGTACCCTAGACCGTGCTTTTATATCTCTTCGGTCTGATAAGAGGGTAAAAACTTGAACCCTTAAAACATCTTCTTTATTTTTATTGACCTGCCAAGAACCCGTAGCCTCTTTTTAATCAGTACACGAATTTTGAGAAATTATTCCATTTATGAACAATTTGTTTGTGTGATCATTTCCCAGCGAGTTGTTCATGCTTGAGGTGACTTTGATAAACAAGAAGATTTGAATCGCCTTACTAACAAAGTGCATTCCACTGTTTAGTCTTTGGTTCCCCTCCCCACCCCCCCACCCCAAGTTCCAGGGGCTGGGCTGGGTTGATTCAGCGAAGGAATTCTTACAAGTGACTTTATTTATTTGTTGTGAGGAGGAATCTTAGGCCACTATCATCAATTTCAATGCTCATCCAACTTTCTGATATATAATTTGTTAACTGATATTATTTTCAACTGTCACTTGGGATCTAACTTCAATTTGAATCCAGTTTTCATTGTGTATTGAAGATCTTGTGCCAATAGCTCTGGGGAGGTTAATCAAGGCCCTTGTATCATCAATGCACCAAGCTGGCCCTGGTGCCCTTGACAGCTCTGAGCATCAACTGGAGAAGATGTTCTCATTATTCATGGAACAGGGAAACTTATGGCCAGAGATATTCAGCTTGTCTGAGACCAAAAGCCCAGAAATGTCAGAGGGAACCCTATATGGGTAAATTTTATTCAACTTTAGTATTATATCAAGAAATATTTTTATAATTTTTTTTGAACATATGAAGCAACACTGCTTGAATGACCTCCACCAAAGTCACCACCCTCCCAAACCACCTGAGCTAGCTCCGGGTGACTTAAGTTTGTAAACATGATATGCTTGTGTCATTGATGAAAAAAATATTTCCAAATGGGAAATTACTTGTGAAATTATCTCTGAATTACATCATTTTGGCATTATATGCTTGTTCCTATAGTTTGAATTGCCAAACTACCTATCCTCTAAAATGCAAGATCTTATCCTTTTTAACTAAACTTTCTGAATTTTTTGTTAAAAGTTTTATGGTTTTCCCAGCAAGTTCAAATACCTCCCTCAAATTCTTAAATTCTGTGGCTTTTTTCAGCTTTATAATATTTCAGAATCTTATAATTGTCATAAAGCTTCAGAAAGCACCTTCTTGGACTTGCATAAAAATTTGATGTTCTATGCATTACTTCATTTTTGCACTCGCACGGTAGTTTATGTCTAAAAGTTTGCTACTTGTTGCAGATACCTCCACAGATATATTGCATCACTGGAGAAACAAAGCAAGCTTGAGACACTTGAAGCAATAAATGAGAAGATTCGGAAGCGTTTTAAGAATCCCAAGTTGTCAAATAGCAATTGCGCGAAGGTTTGCAGGCATGCTTCTGTTGCTTGGTTCCGATCTCTTATAATCAGTTTAGCATTGATTACTCCATTGCGGCCGAGAATCCCAAGTGAGATTCAGGTTCTTAACTCATCAGATAGTATATCAGAAAATAGTTCCTTTCTTTGCGTTGATATGCAAACAAACGAGTTCTGGAATTCAGCATTCGAGGAATCTACCCATTTGGATAATCTTGAATCAAAATGGAACCCATTGTTGGCTAAAATCAAGAACGTAATTATAGAGAAAGCTTCAGATGAAAATTTGGAGAATGCCAATTCTTTGCTTAGAAGCTCTTATAATTTCTTTCGCGAGAGTTCCTGTGTATTGCTTCCATCTGGTCTCAACCTTTATTTGGTGCCAACTCGGATATCAGTGGAAACACAACTTCAGCCTGGCTTAAGTGGGGTTGAAATTCTTGATCTGAGCATTCCAAGGAAGCTCCTGTTATGGGCATACACTCTATTGCATGGCCGTTGTGCTAACATCTCAACTGTTTTGAAACATTGTGAAGAAAACGTCAAGGTATGAAGCTAATTGATCTTCATTATCATTTCCTTTGGCATGCCTAATCAGGTAATTGCTTTCTTGAAGTATAAGCAACAGCCCTGAACAATAAATTGTCCTATTTTACCATTGAAGCTTTATTAACGGTGCAAAAATACACTTTTCATTCTTTAGATTTCTAGTCACTTGTGTTCCTTTCCAGTAAAAAAAAAAGGAACACATTTATGTAAATGATCGATTGACTGAAATAGAAGTTGATTATCCCGTGATGGGATGTGGTTGTGGTTGTGTTTTGCAGTCAAAGATTAAAAAGGTAGCTGGAACCTCATCTATGCCATCAAATGCGAGCTTACCCACCATCACTGCAGTTCATATAGGTGGTTTTCTCCATCCTCTGGAAAAACATTTTTGTTGTCCAATTTTAGAAATTGCTCTGAATTGATTTTATCAGGTTTTAGGGTTTCCTCATTATGCTTATTCGCATTTTATACTGAGAAATTCTTGGGTTTCTAGTCATTGCTGCAATGTATTTTCCTGCGTGATTTCTGTGGAAGTTTTCATGCTTCCCAATTTTGATGGCTGTAGGTGGGGTGAAAGATGGTGCAAGTCATGGTGGAAGCAGTGAACCAGATGCGGTGACTGCTCCAGTGTCTGGAATGGCATCTGCCCCATCATCGGAGAGTGAGAACACTCAATCCACGAATCCATCCCCATCTTATGGTGAGAACCAAAAGAGTTTTTTTCCTGCTCCCAGCTAAATCATGTTAACACCAACCCCGCTGAAAGGGGTCACTTCTGCAGTGCGAGGAGGGGGAGATTCGTCCAGGGGCCGACATTGTTATTAGCTAAAAAGCGAATAGAATGGCTGTAGAAAAGCTGTTTTTTTTTTTTTTTGAGATTGATCTATAGTTTAATCGGACTGAATTAAATTAAGGAAGGGTATATATATGTATATATATAAATAAATAAACAGTTCGAGTTGTACCATTAGCATTTGCTGTCGAATTCATCCACACACAGGTTTGAAATGAATCTAATGACGTAGCATGAGACATTAATTAAAAAATAATTTTATTTGTTATGTTGTTGATTAATCAAATTATAAAAATGAAAAAAAAAATGTTTTATTTTGGGGTAAAAACTAAAAACAGGAGATTTTGATAACATTAGAGTAGGCAGTAAAGCTAAATAGTGAAATCCATAACGTTATTAAAAAATCAAATCAAATGCAAATGCAAAATTGAGTATTATTATATGTTTACTTGTTATAATTTATTGGTTTCGATAAATCCCAAGTAATCACAACTAATAATTTAGTTAGCAAAATAGTTAAAAAGAAAAACCAAAGTAAGTTATGGCGTTAGGCCCATACCAGGGTGGGCCTTAGCCCGTAGCTAACAAAAGCTCAAAAAATTTAGGGATAAGAATGCACTTTCGATTGAACAAGAATCATCATCAAAATGGGAAGTAGAGCTTTGTTACTGATCAAAGTAACATCACCACCCCCGAGTTTCAGCTGCAGAAGAATCAACTCTGCTTCAGAGCTTCTCATTAATCACAACAACAATAATCATAGGATTCGAAGATATTCAACAAAAGCAGCAGCAGCAGATGGGTCTTCTCTTCAACCTCCAGATGTGTCTCGTTTAGCTGAAACTGCTCGAATTTCTCTTAACCCAAATGAGGTCTTCTTTTTTTTTTATTTGTATTTGTGGGTTTTAGATTCAATTCTTATCCCATTTTACTATTTTTCAGGTTGAAGAATTCGCTCCCAAAATTCGACAAGTAATTGATTGGTATATGCTTCTCTAAATATCAAATTAAAAATGCAACCATTTTTGTTTGTTTGATTGTTTCTGTCTCACAGGTTTGGGCAACTCCAAGCTGTTGATCTTAGTAGTGTTGAACCCGCAATTAGAGCAGGTGCTTTTTTATATTCCCTCTTCTCTGTGTATAAAATAGGTCAATTTGTTGAAGTTGGTTTAAGAAATTATAGCCCATTGAATTAGGAAAGGTTTGTGCTTAATTTTGAACCTTTTCATTTGTTGAATTAACAGATACTGAAGGCGAAAACTTGCGTGATGATATTCCTGAAAAATATAACCAGAGGTGAGAGAGGAATATATTTCTGATGAACAGAGTTCATAAAATAATTCAGGTTTTTTTTTTTTCTAAATTTGATTGTGGTTTGAACAGGGAAGCTGCAATAGCTGGTGTTCCAAGCTATGAAGAGCCTTATATCAAAGTTCCCAAAGTTTTGAACAAAGACTAATACTTTGTCATGCAACTTTTAGCTGACCTTTCTTGCCCGAAATAAACTGTGTGACTGTTAATGCCATTTTTATTAGAGGTAGTGGCTTTACCATTCATGCAACGCAGAGACCTTTTGCTTTTCAGTTTCGGTCATAATTTTGGCATTGCAAACAGAGTAATAATACTTGTCTCCTTCTCCCACTACCGATTCTACCAATAATTTATATTCAGGAACATGAATCCTATTTTCATTTCACCTTTAGATTTTCATAAATATTAACAAGATTGGTAAGGTCCGTGTCAAAGCTCGAAATTACAACCATTCGCATTCGACACTCGTCAAATATTACAAATTTTGATAATATAACAGATATTTATATGAATTTTTCAGTGGGATCAAATCTTTAATTCAAAGGTATTACAACTTAGAATGGAAGTCTAACTTGAGACCTCCTAGTCTTCACAACAGAAAAAACTATGGGCACTTTTTAGCAAACTTGTATGATCTTGTTGATGTCCATCAAGTCAAATCATCAACACCGATCGGGAGAGGGAATGTAAAATAATCTCTTCACAATCTTCAAAATTCTAATCTTAGGTCAAATTTCATGTTCAATTTTTAAATTTTTTTTACTCACAGTATCCTCTGTTCATTTTGACTTCGTACCCAATGATTCTCTATAAACTCATGGGTTACTCAAAATCCTTCATCCAAACTGCATTTAGAGCATGAATTTCTGAGTCAATTCTACTGAATATAAGTACGAACAGCTGCTCTCAAAATGCAATCTCTATGTGGATGGGTATCAACCCTTGATAATATTTACATTGGCATTAAAAGGTAAAAGGAATACAGGAATAAAAAAAAAAATCCTGACTGCACATTGTTCAAGAGAAAATACATGAATTAAGGCTCTCTATTTATATTTTTCCCCCTATTTTTTCCTATTTTTACTTCTGTGTCAACCATTTCCCTAGTATTCTGAAAAAGCATACAAAACAAGAACAAAAAGAACCTCCTCGATGTGGAATGCCTTTTTACATTTTATCATGACTGCCAGAAGAGCTCAAAATCATTACTGTACAGTGACCGGTCTTGGATCTCCAAATTTGCAACGTGCCAATTAACAAGTTGAGATTGTAAAATCTTACAGAGAACCAGTCCAGCAGGAAATATCCACCATTCACTTTCATCCCTGCCCCACAATCACCAATGATACAGGTGCCCATCTATGTTAGGTTTTCCAAAATCTAAAACTGATCACTTAATTGGATTTCTCAAGATGCTAGAGAATCAACTTACATGCTAATATTCCATGGCTGAAATGGAAACTTTCTACTTGAGGAAGATTGATTGTGATAGTGAACATATCCACAAATAAATGCCACAACCTGACAGAAAAACAATGTGGTTTAAAATACACTCATTCAAAGAAGATGATAAACAGATCACAATTCTCTGCCATTCAAGGAAACAAAAATATTTTATCAAGGTTCCTGGTATGACAGATGAATATAAAGAATGTCTAACGGGATAAAAACAGAAACTTACAACATTAATCAAGGAAATGACATTCCACAAAGCATAGATACGTGCAAGGCCAGCAGAACGCCTAGGTCCGTGACTAAATAAAGCATTGATCCCGGCAGGAAATGGCAGAAGAATACCAAGAGGTAAAATAAACAAAACAAGAAAGACGTCTACCAGTGAAATTGAATACAACTGGAGCAAGGTAAGCAGAACTAAGCTAAAATCTCCAAGAAGTAGCATTGATATGACCAAACCAACAAGATCCTACAAGAAGAAAATAAAAGAAATTAGTGTTAAATTGCTGGTGAACTTCACCAAGAAAATAAATTAGTTAAGCCTCATTTGATTTTGAGCATTACCTGGTGGCCAACAGGTTTAGTATTATGAATTATGAAAGAGAGAAGGCAAAATATATCTCTCTTCTCTTCAAGCATATGTAAAGTGTCAGTATTTATACTCCCCCCATAACTTTTTTTTCGCCTCGCGTAATTTTCACTACTTCTGGGGGTTCGGCCTGAGAGTGCATCTATTGCCAGATGAACAGATGGATTTCCTCCGTAAGCAATCTTCATACTGTTAACCATGAGGTTAGAGAAAAACCATGTCAGATTCAATTTATCATCAAATACATGCTCCAGGTAAACATTTTCATATGAATAGGTACAAATCCAAGTGCCCTAGATCTGTTCATCTGGGTAAAATCTGTTGAAATCTCACCACAGGTCAATGTTTTAAGTTGTGAGCATCGACTTCATTATACAGACCTGTTTTCCAGGCCTGGGTTCTAGGGACAGGCAACCTGGGACCAGCCAGAATTTCTTTTTCCTTTTTCTCGGGTCATCTGGGCCAGTTCACCAGTTCTAGCCCAATTCAAGAGTGATGTAGGGAGAGGGAAGGGAGGGGGTCAACCAGTAGGAGATCTGTTCCAGGTTTGGGTTTCCTGGGGTAGAACCTGACCCAAGAAGTCAAGAACAGGGCTAGGCATATATATCTATTCATGTGCTGCAAGTCAATGTGTCTCTGCCCATCTGCACGCATATATTTTTCACCCAAAATCTGCTGATTTAATCCAGTGTAACACTCCAAAAATGCAACTCGACCTATTACCGTAATGAAAATTTTCCAAAAACTTGAAATGCTTAAGATAATTATCATTTCAGAAACTACTGAAATGCAGAATTAGGACACTCACTCATTTATGTAAAACTATAACATCAAACACTCTTAACGCAAATTATCAGTGGATATACAACTAGTTATATTGATCAGTAAGCAAGGTCAAAAGCATGGAACCTAATCAGATCAAATGGCAACTATACTTGGGTGCACATAGAAAAACATTACCGCAACTCTTGCTCATCAGTTTGTTTAGCACCGTCGATACTGTCAACAATTTCTTCTTCAATGGTGTTAACCAAGAGTCCATACTGACAATAACCACAAGCTGTGGCCTGAAACCACGCAAGATCAACACGTATCCCATGGATTCTCAAAGCAGAATTGGCGTGAGTTTCAAGCCATTTAATGACAGATCGAAATGTTAGACGTAGCCGCCCACGACGAACTAGTCGCAATTGAGCATTCAAACCAGCCACCATACGGTACCAAGTGGTAGGAGGGACCATCTACAAGCCAGAAGAACAATTAAATGAATACTTATGGAGCTAAAATAAAGATGATGTTGCTGAGGCCAAACATTTTTCCTTGAACTTTATACTTGATAATAGCACTTAGGTTCTGGGAATCAGATGACATACCTGGCTCATAAGGCTAGTAAGAATATTATCACTTTGAATTGAGAAAGGAGCCATGTAACTTCCATCTCCTCCAAAGATTATAGACATTGGAAATCTTTGATGTAAGCGAGGAGGGAGATCTGTTCTTTTTTCATCTCCACCAAGGAAGAAGTCTAGATATGCTAGCATTAAGTCAGGAGTTACAGCTACCTACAGTAACAAAACATA
This sequence comes from Aleurites moluccanus, assembly GCA_948193065.1. NCBI lineage: Eukaryota > Viridiplantae > Streptophyta > Magnoliopsida > Malpighiales > Euphorbiaceae > Aleurites > Aleurites moluccanus. Next base: position 49,795 of record CANXYC012960823.1, on the reverse strand, counting down.
AGATTTGCAAGCTCAAAGGCCATATTTCAAATATCATGCTTTGCCCACATCACAAGGTCAGTTTTAGAGAGAAATCTATACAAAATAGTTCCTCATTTTAATCTAACACTATACATGGCTAGGAGTATAATGGAGGGAAAATGAGGAGAATTGTAGAGAAAATCATCGCCTATCTAGTTTGGCATTTCAATTCTCTGAGGGGAAAGGGAAAGGAGTTTAATTATTCCCCTTCAGGAGTTGAAATTTATTACACCCCGAATTGGGCCGTAAACAAGTTCACCTCCTAGGAGAAGTATCAATTGTACCACACTAAAGAATCACATTTAAATAATACATTATTGTTTTGTTAACAGGAAATATACCGGTCCTACAACAACTAACTGGAAAGTGAGACACTAGGCAAAGAAATCTGAAGGTGTACTGAACAGAGAGCAGTCAAATAACAAGCAAAATGATCAAATATGATATTAAAATCTATACAATGCACTATTTAACATTCCAGTTCAGTGACAACATGCAGTCTCCAGATGACCTCTCACTAATAACAAAAAAGGCAATAACAAATCAATTCCTGTCTTCTATATTTGATCACCACTTATAGATGGAAAATACTTTCAAACAAGTAATTTAATAGCAATCATCACATCAAGCATACCAAAAACCTAACTGAAAAAGTAAAACAGTGCCTAAAAGCTACCTATCGTCACACAAACATAGCCATACCTTCTACTACAAGCAGTCGACAGTTGAGATTAAAGCCATACCTTCTACTACTAAGCAGTCGACAGTTGAGATTAAAGTTTCAAAAAAGATTTATGCCATAAGTATTAAAATTTGAAAGAGAGAATTGAAGAGGCAGCGCTAGAGAAAAAAGGATAGAATGAAACTGGCACATCATATATGCCATATGAGAGCCAAAAACTCTGAAAATGAGAAATGACATGACCTATATGGCTCTAGATGCTTATCACACACAAGAAGAAAAACCAGCTCTAGAAAATACAGATTCAAGCAGCCAACCTCAAACAATAGAATTAAGGCTTAATTAGACTAGTTGAGATGATAGAAAATACCCAAACACCAAAAATTACCTCATATGCAGCAAGTATTAAAGATTCTTAACTCATCATCCAAGACCAAATGTTTTCATAAACTTTGAAAAGAAAAAGAGCAGAGTGGTAGACAGCTACACCAACTTAAATGACAAATTACAGTCGTACAGAATTCATTAGAGTACATGGAGAGTCCGAGTGGCAAAAGCTACAAGTGTTCTATTGCAACATAGTGGAACCAATCAAACCAGACCAAATGCTTTAGAGTACAAACCTTTAGCCCTTCATAGAGAGCCCGCGATCGGCAAGAGCGTAAGCAAGCATGATCATACTCTGACCGCACAAACTCACGCAACTTTTGCAATTTGATTCTCCGCCGCCATTGCTGCCATGACCATGCAAGGGGATATGACAGAACAGAAAGAATGCTATACATGGCACCTTCCCACCATTGATAAGCAGTTATAGCATTCATCTCATCCACAAATGTATTGTATGCGCTCTCATATCTGCAATATTAAAAGAATTAAATAAGCAACAGCTTGACAATAATAGAATATTATCAGAATCCATAAAGGAATAAACTTAAGATCGCTTGTCGCTGATTATAGTACCAGTCCAACTAACAACATAATAGTAACTTACACTATCTCCTTTATTTGCTCAGGTGGAGTGTGAGGAAGATGCCAAGGTTGGCTGAAAGTATTTGGGCCCATAAAATACATTCTGTGAACATGACTCTGAGACTCCTCAGCTCTATTTGTTTCCAGAACCTGCAAGTGAAATGCAACTCATCACAAACACAAGCACAACCCTCCCTTTCGAAAAAATACAAAAAAACATGGGGTGGACCTAACAAAGGTTTCAAAAAGCTGGTGTTTAATTTTCAAAATTTCAGAAATTCAGAATGTCAAAAGCATGATGAAACCTCATTCAATGACTCCAAGAAAGGAAATGAGTGATCAATTTGAGAGCCATGTTGAGTGGGAGCTGGGCCAGGTAATTCATCAACTCCAATAAATTTCATTCGAGCAACACTAAGCACCAGGGCTAGGAGGATGAGGAGACCCATAAGAAGAAGACAAAAAAGCCATGGCCCACCAAATGTGTAAATCAACTCTTCAAGGGCTGTATAACAATGTGGCATATGGAATCTGTCTGAGATGCATTTGTAAGGACATGGCGTTTCCGCAATACCACCTGTTCGACAAAGTATGGATCAATAATTTTTTTTTACTAGGACATGTTCAAAATAGTATTAGAGAGACATATATGCCAGTGTCTGCACATACAGATGTGCATTTCTCATTGGTGCATCATGGATGCGTGTGCTCATCCCTCCAAGATTATTTGTCCATCTCAGAAAATTCAACTTTTATTATTGACGGTAGAATTCAGAAAATGATAGCTACCATGATCATACACCCTACATAAATGCTAGTTAAGCGGAATAAAATATCTATGTATCTACTTCCTATATAAAAAGCACATTTAGAAGAGACTGAATTTTTAGAGACAACTGGTTTGAAAAATGCATTCATATGAACTGCCAAACACAAGTCCCCAGGGTTTTAATCGTTTGAGACCACTGATTTCACAATACCTCGGACAGCAACATAGACAGCACGATGAGCAAGGTCATTGGCAGGGCAAGGAAGGCAAAGAGCTCTATCAGATCCAGTAACATTCTTATAAGTGCCAGCTGGACATTCCTGAAGATGCCAATCAATAAATAATAAGAAAAAGAACATTTGAACTGCAACAAGTCTAAATCACCACCACAGAATGCACTTTATTGTAGTAAAAATTTCATCAATTATCAACATCAAATAATTATGAAATTTGCTTCCTGACCTAACAATTGGCTTGGCTGTTCATTGTCTCAAGTCTCAAGCTTCAAAGCATTAATTATAACTCTAAGATCAATTCTCCAGCCAGCATCTCCTTTATGAGGAGAGTTATTATCTTAGTTGATTTGGGGATATTGAGGATTACAAAGAGCAAAAGCTACCCCCAACTGTATAGGGAGAGTACCCTGGGCCTCTTAATGGAACAAAAGAATTGTTAATGGGAAATAAAACAGTGACCATTCTTCCCATGATCCCATCCAGCCTCTGCCTTATTTCTTATCCCATAATTTCAACAGAAAAATAAAAGTATAAAGCACAACTCGCAAAATATTTTCAGCACTGCAAGAAAAGGAAAGAAACTCCAGCAATTTCACAGTAAATAAAATATCACATTCTTTTCTTAACCATAATCTATTCAATGATGGAAGGTTGAAAGTCCTTGATGGCATGCATATAATCTCAACATAGAACACATTAACAACTTTTTAAGGAAAAAAAAAGGTGCCAAGATATCGCAACTCTACCTGGCAAAATACTCCATACAGCCCTTTTGGGCAAGCTTTCCCTGTCACTGTTCCATTTTCTCCAGCATGACCCTCATCTCTACCCATCCCTCCTCTGTAACATCAAGACCAAAAATATATTGGAGTTAACCTAGCTAGTACAAGCCATTACCAGAACAAATGCAATGCCTCTTATTATGCCAAGAAAAGTCAAGAAAGGGGTTCTATTCTGCGAAACAGCTTATTAAAAATTTAGAAAAAGAAAAAAACTCTTCTCCTGGTAATGAGATTACCAAAATGAACTACTTGCAGTTTTTGGAAAGAGACAAGAATCTAGGAATATAAGTTTATCTTAGATATCATATCAATCCATAGCTTTCCACTTGGTCAATGCCAAAAACATAATTTAATAGATACACCGAACAGCAAGAACATTCAAAGATGACTGTACTCTGTTCTTATTTATTCATTCAAAAGAGTTAATTAAGGCAAAACACCATATATCAATCTCCCCTACGTTACACACACATATGCCACCAGCCCCTACCACTAGGGGCAATAATCAAATGCTGTTCTTTTCCTCCATCAACAGTGCCGATAGCGTTTGAAAAACTTTGTCCACCCAAAGCCCCCGTCTCAATTTAAGTTCACAGATATTAAATTTCTCAAATTCATAATAATCATGTATTGATTACTTGTCCAATTTCAGCTTCACTGTCAATCTTTGGGAGATCTTTGTTAATTCATCAAATCTATAACCTTTTTAAAGCTTTAATATTAGTCCTTTTCCCTCAAAATATTTTTGAAACCTCGTTAAGACTGACTAAGATCGAGCAATCTCAAAGTTACAAAAGTGAAGGAAATGAGAGATAGACCAACAATGACACGAGGCAAAGCAGTTAAGAAGGATTTAGCAGCACTAGAGCTTTTTATTAACATAGCCCTAAACCAAGTAGGACTAAGAAGAATGAACCATACAACAAACCACAACCAGATTGAGATCCAAGCTCAGTTCAAGTATTACCAATATACCAGTTGAATTCTAAATTTATCTTCTCATTCAACATCTATTTTAAGACAGAATATATCAAATAAATGAACACTCAAACTGAATATGGCACAGAATGATGAACAGGTATTAATTATATAAGATTGCACAGCACAATTTTTTATTAGCATATCAAAATTCCCAGTGAACTCTCTCTCTCCACCGGAAAATATGATCAAGTTCAAACCCAGTCTACAAGGCTACAGTGAAAGGTTATAGTGTTCAAAGGGAAGAAGTTTTTTCAATCACAACACAACTTTACTTATTGAGCTATTTAATTAAAAAGAAAGAATTCCAAGACATGTTTTTATGAAACATTTGTAACTGCAGAACAATTATCAACATTCCCACCATAAGATCAAGTATTTTGATAGATTAGATGAAATACAAACCCTGTGTGAATGCTTCCTTTTACGCTAGCAATGGGCTGGTACACATCTCCAGTAGGAATGTCTGACCAATGGAAGTGAATCCTTCCACCACCACCTCCACCGCCCCCACTTGCGCTACCATACCCCCCACCACTTGAAAGAATAGCAGAGTTGCCAAGATCTAGCGTGTGCAAAAACAAAAGAATAGTTCCTCCAGAACCACCCCCAGGAACATTGCTGCTATCATTTGTAACAGTAAACTCCCCCTGTTTGACAACTTCTTGAAAACTTTCTCCATCAACTCTCACTGAGCCTTCAACAGAAAAACTTGACAAGGGATGCTCCAAAGAACCCATTACTTCCAGAGAAAACAACCCAAAAAAATAAAAATAAAAATAAAAAGGACGAAAGTAGCTATCAGCTCACATATAAAATAGCATATTGAAGCAAACATATCCAATTTCCTCAAAATGCAATTAGATAAATAACTAAGACTCAAGCTTGCTAACTATCAACTGTCAAGATGTCAATGAAAGAAACAAATCCAAATCACACTGGAAATGCTAACTAAATAGACTAATGCCTGTATCTCATGCAGAAAATAACCATTTTCAAATGTTCCAATATATAGTGTGTTTGTGTGAATATGAAGGAGAGAAAGGTAGAGATTTTGAAGATTACATTTGTAGCTGTTCTACAACGTTTTCAAAATAGAAGCAAAAGATATCTAGAAATAATGAAGTAGTTGGTCAATTTGAGACAATAAATACCTATAATACCACCGCCTGCAGTCGAACTTGCTGAATTTTCATCTCCACTACCACTACCAAGTTCACAAGGCAAATCTGCATTTCCATATGCAATACCACCCTTGACACAACTACCATTGTAACATCCAAGCCCACCTTTACCACCATGGCCCCCACCACTACCAATACCATTTTCTGAAACCTGACCTCTACCCACACCACCTGTGCAGCCTGCATGAACTCAAACATGTTAATTTATACTTCTGTCTAAACCATAATTCTACAATAAGTATGAAAGCCTATCTAAGACATGCATTCTAAGTATCTTTATCAAACCATCCAAAGCCATGGTTTAATTTGTCTGCAGGTGCATAGTATCACCTAGTTATTAGAGAGAGAGAGAGAGAGAGAGAGAGAGAGAGAGAGAGAGAGAGACATCGGTAAGTGATGAGCTTAAAAGAAATTTATAGAACATACCCATCCCAGATGCACTAATTGTTCCAGAAGACGGCACAGATATAGTTCTTGCACGATGGAAATGAACAACAGATCCCTTTATAAGTCCTTCAACAATGATATCCTCCACGCGGCATATCTGAATTAAACAAGACAGTTAAATACACCAAAATAAGTAAATTCAAAGAGTATAACATGCTATCTCTGTTCGATGATTACCTGAAGAGTAAAAGACAAAGACGAGTTCACATTGCAATCTTCAGGAGGATGAAGTAGTTCAATGGGGCAATCTTCAAGTCCACAATGGAGCCTTGGTGTACTACAGAATTGAAAACACAGAACTTAAAAAGCATTAAAAAATAAAGAAGAAAAGAAAATCCAAGGAAACCAAAACTCACACAGCATCATTTGTTGCATTCTTCAGAGGACCACGCAAAACAGATCCAGGTCCAACCTTCAGGCAAATCAGAAGTAAATAATTAGAGAAACAATGTGAGAAATATAACCTTATTGCTACAGAATCAGTGAAATTCAACAATCTTTATCAAGTGAATGGAGATTAACAAAATAACAACCTAAGACTTCCTATCATACAACCAAGACAGTCCAGACCCATTACACCATGAAGGTGTCCTGGGTTCAAACCCTGCCACACCATATTACCTGCCAGGAGGGCAAGAAAATGACAGCACAAAGTTCTTTGAGAAAAGCTCTGAGATTATTGACATGAGAATGAAAATACTCTTTTTTTCTAAAATCTATATGACAACCATAATGTTTTAGAAAGAAAATAAATGCATTCACCAACAAATATCAATTTTTAATTACGCTTGCCTACCCTCATATTTTCAATGAGAGTTCATTTTGTTTTCATGCAATAAAGGCGATAGCAAATTATTGAAAGAGAAATAATTTCTTTTGTTTCTGCCTTTCAAGAATGGATAACAATTTCTTGACATCCAAAAACAGAAAAATGGAAATGTTATCAAGGGATGTAGGACGTACACAAAAGCACATGCCGGTATGACACAACTTCTAAATATTAAAAAAATTAGTTAACATACTTTGCACACTTTTTACATAAACCCTGCCAAGCAGGCAGGAAGAAAAAGACTATTAAAACCTAGAGTTAATATCACAATTAGTTATGTGCTACAATCTCGCCTGCCAACTTTTAATTTTTAAAAAGAAAAAAAACAAGAGATTGAACAAGCATATGCATTCAAGCAAACATTGAAAGTAGCTGTATGAATTCAAAAGAACTTTGTGGATAGGAACTAAAGAGTCAATATCAAAGTAGCTGCGATGATTCAAATCATATTTGTACTTTAATTCAGAGTTCTTTGTTATTTTGGCTAGATGAAAAATTCATGAGCCATCATGGAGAAATACATGCAGGTATATCATATAACAACAGCTTACATGAACATTGAAAAATAGCGAAAGAACCAGTCGTTGAGCTTCTATTGAATCGCCTGGTCCTGTCAAATTTAATAAACCCTGTCCATGGACTCCCAGATTTGCATTAGATTGTATGACAGATGATTCCTGTTTTACAGAAAGATGGAGAGTCAAACACAGATGCACCATAAGCAACACAAAAAAATAAAATAAAATAACTAAGAGAAAGGTAGATAAATACCCTCAGAACAATTAAATTACTAGCCTCAAGCCAAGAAGTTGCAACAGTTGCATCTTCACCACCATCTATGATCATTTTGGAATTCCACATTAAGAAAATTTTTACAGTCATGCGTAAAGCCCCATATACCTGAGGTTTAATAAACAGAAGGATCATACACATCATGATAATATTACAATAAAAGAAGCATTATTGTGCAAGCCCTGTATGTCATATGACTAAGGCAGTGAAAATAAGCAGATGTATAACAATGTCATCAAATTCATATATGCCAATGGAAATGGAGATAACAGCCCAGTCACTAGAATAAAAATTTAAAAATAGCAGTAATTCAAAATAGGAAATAAAGGGAGAGCACAAAGTTATCACTAACACCTCCCAAAAAAAAAAATTAAAAAGCCATATTGCAGTGTTTGAGCATATTTAACTATTGGGAACCTAAATGTACATACTTATATAGGTGGTTTCATGCATGGTAAACAATTTTGCACATTATACACGCAAAGAAGTATACGTGATCTATAAACATGCACAAAGGAAAGAATAATGATCAAGTTTCATGGTAAGCAGGACATGTTGAAAAGTGTTGAAATCCTCTGGAATTCATCAGAGAAAAAGCATACGGTCTTTCACAATGCCTGAACAGGTGCAGCAGTAAATGCAAGGATTTCAAGCAAGTAATAAATGCACATCGCGGATCCTCAGACCATTGCGCTAGGATTGCACAAGGTAAAGGAGAATTATTGCTTGCCTTGATTACAGAATCACTCATCAACAGTTCTTCCGCCAACAATTCAAACTCAGATGAAGCATAATGAGCTAGCCCAAAGCTCAGCACTCCACCACACAATAGACTTATCTGCCCTTGGACCTACATGTGGAATCAGGATTAGGTGAAAATTCAATTAAATTCACAACAAAATATTTAGCTATCAGAAATATGAATCAAAGATTTTGGCCAAAAGAAGATAATAGTTAAACAGTTGAAGAGAATATAGAAGGAGAAATTGTCTACTTCATTAATTTGTCAAGCAGGCAAGAAAGAAAATGGCTTTTCATGTAAGGAACTGCCAGTATTTCAACTTCTTAAGGGTACACATTAATTAAGTTCACATGAATGCAAATTGTGACAATTCACATATCTTCAAGAAATACAATCAACTTTTAGTCAATTTTACCAAGAAAAATTTGTAAATTTTCAATATTCTATTTGTTTCCTCTAGAAAGCAAGCTATCCACATATAGGGGGAAAAAAAGGATGTACAAATTAACAATTAAAATTTTGGAAACCTGGACACGACTCCAAAGCAAGGGTACAGTTGCCCTGGCATGATTTCGAACATAAACATTTGTCCAAAGAGGCTGATTAGGAAAGTCTAAAAGAAGGGTCTCAGTATCTGTTGACATATTGTGATTGCTAACAATAAGACTCCGCGGAACAGCATCATATAAAGTCCCAGCACCACCTGCATTTTCTGGACAGCCAAGACTTCTTCCTCCTGCAAATGTATAAACTTGCATAAACAGACAGTGTATATGATGATAGCCAGCAGATACCCAGCTAGAAACCATGTCTCAATATATCTATTATTACAATATTATATATGCTAACCCAAAATGCCAAGGAAAAAGAATATTGTTGAGCAAAAATATGAGCTAAAAATACAAAAATAAAATTTGCAAGAATCCTAGGATAGAGTGAATATAGAGCCTATTGAGCAAGAACCAGAAGCTAATATTTGAACAAGGTACAAAATTTAAGAAAGCAATCATATCAGGAACAATGAAAAAGATACTATTAAGCTAACAACTGCTAAAAATAGGAGATGTTGATGACAACATAAATAGTAATGATTATTATGATCACAACGAGACTGACAATGATAAAGAGACAAGATTCTAGTATTAACATCCTCTCATTTATCTCTTGTAGGAGCCAACTGATTTTTCCTATAGTGTTTTGAATAGTTTATGATGGCTGTCAAGCTTTCACACACAGACGTGCACACCCCAAGACCTTCTTAACAGATTTGGAAACCAACAACATATCCAAAATCTACACGACAACAAAAGATATCTAGGATAGCATTTAAGTGTGGTTTCTCCAGGAGGAAATATTATGCCAGAATATTCAAGTCCATAAAACGCAGATATCACAGTATTTCAACCATAGAACATACAAATGATAAACAAAATCCCAAAATACATATGTATCAACATCAATTTATGCTTGAAAATAACATGCAGCAGTTAGAAATAGCCAGATATAATTATCACATGCATGATCTGCCCTTCCCCGCGAAAAACAAATCCCTTTGGGCGAAATATATGCATATTCATCGGTAACAGATGAACAACCATTCTAGAGTTTTAGAGAGCACAATATTGGTATAAAAACTAGAAACTCCAAGTTATAACTGGCAGATCGGCATGATCAAAAGATTGAGCAAAAATAGAAAGCTAACTGTAAAAGAAAAAAAATATCAATTCTCACCATGCACAAAAATTTGAGGGTCGTCATGCCTACTGAAAATGTCAACAGAAACTCTTCCGCCTCCGCCACCAGCAAAACCACTCCCTCCACAAGCACTTATTCTGCCACTTCCAGTCCTGCTCTTAACAGAAAGAAATTATAGAGACATCAAAGCCTGTATGATGATAATAGTGTTACAAGGAAATGGAAGGTAAGATGGAGAACTACAAAGATCCTTAATCCATCATTTCATTTTAAAACTAAGGATGCTAGCAGATATATGCTAACCATCAAATCCAAAATCAGAACATACTTGTATGTGAAAAAATATTCCCGGACCTAGCCTTGACAGTACTAAATAAAAACAAAACCAAAGAGGTGGCCAGGAAGCATCCATTTTTTTCAATAACTCAATCTAGACAGGCACAATAATTATTACATACTGCTCTGATCCTATGCCTTAATTAATATGTAGAAAAGTTTGAAATTACAATACTGGAACATTTAATTCACTATTGCACATAAACCAGAATGGCCCTCGACAGACAGGTAACAAACACCAAATCAAAGGGCATGATGAACATAAAAATTCAGTAACAAACATCATATCAAAATCTTCCATGCCTTACATGTGATGTAATTCTATTATCTATCCTTCATGTTACACACTTTCTTTTCACGCACTGGACTTTAAAATGGCTCGAACAAGTTAATATCAGTCCACAAGACAATTGAATGGCTTTGGAGTCTCACAATTAAAGCATTGCCCATATTAATCTTGTTTCAGAAACTTTAGTAGTGAGTAGACCACTTAACTACAAACTGAATTGTAAGGAAAACACATTTAAACTTCAACATTGGAATAAATTAAGGTCACTTTAGAAGTAAGGAATAATAGAGAAATCTTAACAGAGTTAATGCCAAATTATCAAGGCATTAAGCCATCCTGCAAAGGAGGTTTGGGCAATTAAAGATAAAAAGTGCTAGTAAAACTTAAAATATGAGTTTCTATTTTCTGTTGTGATTTTAAGGCTTAGATTTTTTTAAAAGTCATGCATAGAAGAAGTAAGTAAAATGATATTCAAATGTTTCTAGGTGTAAAAAGGAAACAAAACTTAAAATATGATTTCAAGGTTTAGTTTTAAAAAAGAAAAGTCAAGCATTAAGAAGTAAGAAAAATGATGTTTGGGTGTGAAAAGGAAGCCTTATTGTGTAATTGTCATAACTTTCCTGGATTCCCAGTACCTTTGGAAATGTTAAAATAAAAAAATAAAAAAAAACTATTAAATTGTAATACAAAGGGAACTCGCTTCTCCCTGCTTAAAAGTCATCTACTGCTGCTGCTCATTATCGGGAGTATTAACTCCCCATCAAATTAATTACAACAACTATGCTTCAAATTTACCATTCATTTTCCTAATCAAGATATTTCTGGTATGCTTCAAATTTACCATTCATTTTCCTAATCAAGATATTTCTGGCTATAAAAATGCATAAAATACATGATTTACCCTCATTTCTCAAGCTAAGTTCAGAATCAATTACCCAACTGCAAAAATATAAAAAGAGCACTTCCAATGATCAAATACAAGTTCAAAAAATCAAATATGGCCTAACGCTTTAACCTTGTATAAAACAAGGTAAAACATCTATTCATATCAGTTGGCAATGAGAAATTATACATATTACATGCCTAAAGTTCATTCAATCCTAAATTTAGCTAAAATTAATGATTAGAGGCAGTGCATGATATAGAATCACATTAAAATCAAAGTAATTAGACCGATGTTCCAACAAAATTATAATTATTATTTTCCCGGATAGTGAAACAGTATAAACCTTTTACAAACCAAATAAAAGCAAAATAAAGAAGAAGTGAAGAATAGTTATTGAGAACTTGATAATTAGGAACAAGCAAGTTTACTTGACCAACCTATTTAAGAGAGGCGGGGCAAAATACAATCAGACGGAAAAAGATTAGTACTATAATGTAATGCTTAAAATAACTAGCAGTCTCTTGCCAATAACCTAACTTCAGATAGTGACCTCAATCAGAAGAATGCTTCACAGCTTGGGGATATTGCGCAATAGAATATTTCTCCCTTCGTGTAGCATTGGCAACCCATATTATAATTCTTAATTATGCATTCAGACTTAGCATTTCAACTCTGCCCTTCGGAGTTTAGGCAACTCTAAACTTCAACACAAATTTCATTCCATTAACGTTAGAGTGCTAACTTTGGCATGTTTCGGATACCTTATATTCCCATATATTAAGTCCCGATTCTCTTCCCAAAACAAGAAATGTAACCTAAGCTACTTTAAATAACTTTCACTAGCTTCACATAAACTAATCTTCATTTGTTGATTTAAAAATCATAATTTTCAGATTCCCTTCTTTTTTTTTTTTTCCTTTTTTTACAAACAAATTTACCATTTCCATGTTCAAAGTTCACATTGAACACTCTCTCGCCCACAGTAGCACGCGAAAAAAAAGATTCAGAAAGTAAACTTACATTCTATGGGCCTTTATAAAGATGCTTCCACCAGAGCCACCACCTCCCTTCGTACCCCCATCACCTCCATCAGAAAATATATAGCCATCTAATAACACACACTCATTTATTGTAAACTTCACCTTTCCTCCCCCTCCCCCACCATAATTCACCTCCTTACTTGTACTCCCTCCTCTACTTCCAAAACTCGATGGATTCTGCAAGGACGACCAAGAGTACGCATCTCCTCCCCAAACATCCTCCGGCAGTTTCTTATCATCCACTAAACAACAAGCACCCCTCCCTCCATGCCCTCCTCCAGCCCCATCAATCCCCTGAGGAGTCCCACTCGTCTGCGGTGGCGGTTGCCCAGCCAATCCCGTCGTATTTACTGCCGAACCATTCAAAAAGCTCGCATTATAAGCGACGAGCTCAAAACTCCCAGTTACAATCGACGCATTGATTGACAAAGTAAAATTGCCAGTGATGTTAACAGTTATCGAACAACCAGCAGAAGGACAATTGAAACTCACCCCGGGATGGATATAAAAATTGCCCTTCCCTTCTATATACACGTCACGGGTGAGGTTCACATCGGAGACTATTTGACAAGTAGTATCCAACGAGCCTATGCCACCGAGATCGTCGGTACAAGAAACCGACGGAGCATGCGGCGGCGGGGGCGGAGGAGACGGGGGAGAATAATCCTGATGAAAGGGATTAGAATCAAAATCGATTATCGAAAAATAATCATCCGTACTAGATGATGTAAGAACGAGTTTAGGTTTGGTAATTAGTATTATGGTTACAAAACTGGCGAAATGGAAGAGAATTAAAGAGTGAAAATGAAATCGAGCCATTCAGTAGTTGCAAAAGTCATTAGAATGGAAGGTCAGGATTCGTCAAATGGAAGCGTAAAGATATCATCAACATTAAGACCACCATGTGAGATAGTTTCTCTCTCTAAATTTCTTGCAAACCCTAAAATGGCTTCTCTCTCTCTGCAAATTAGATTGAGTTTTTCGAGAGGAAAGGAAGTGCTCTTGCAGATGGCAAGGACACAGAGAAAGGGGGGGAGAGAACTTTATCGGCTGAGGTTGAGGATTTTATTTAAGAAGGTCGATTTCATGTGAGCTTTGATTCCTGTCAATATTTAATTGGATTTTCACTTGCTTCAACCAATTGGATTTTTGCATTTGGAGATTATTAAAGAATTAACAGTTGTTGATTGAGTGAGTTTTGAGTAAGTCCCACGCTAATTAAAAGAGCGTCTAAGTCACTTGCTAATTTCGTAACGATATCAAACGGACGAGGGAATCTTCTAAAAAGGGTTTAAGCTGTGAGAATTCCGTTATTTTCATTTGAATTAAAATAAATTCAAAATAAGTAAATTTTTTCAAGAGAAAAATAAACCAAAAATGAAATCATCAAAAATAAAACTAAAAAATATTATGAAAAAAAGATAAATTCAAACCAAAACCATTGAACTTGCAAAATTTTTTAAAAATATATACAACATTTACAGAAATATATAATACTTTTATATATAATTAGAAATAAGTTTATAAGAAGTATAAGTATTGATTTAATTTTAATAATTTAAAATAAAATTATAAAATCTAAATAAATTATATTTTAAATTATTTTTATAAAATTGTAAAAATAATTCAAAATAATATCAAACTAAAAATAAAATAATTTTTAAATGACATCAAACGAATAAGGAAATCATTTGAAACACTAAATTGATTAATTTGATTTAAATTAAAATAAAATCTAAATAATTAAATTTCTTCTAAATATTTAAAAATGGATTGAATTTTCTTTGGTGAGGGAGATCTATTTGAACCATGTTTTGCACTTTTTGGTGTAATGTTTGTTGAGAATGAAATCATAAAATTAATTTTAGATAAGTCAAATAAATTTTATATATAAAATTGAATTTAATTACGATAAAAATATTTTTTTATATAAAAATTAAATTTAAGTAGTTCAGATAAAAAAAATTATAAATTAATAAGGCTTTTTTACTAAGATAATTTGAAATCAATAGAGCCTTTACGATTCTTTATTTCTCGTCCTATTTTCCACCTCTTTGCAACTAACTACAAACTTTTTTTTTTAATTCTAATTATAAACTTATTAATACATATCGTATGACTCAAAAAACAATAATTGGGTGAAAGAAAATTTTATAACAATGTCTATTATCTATTGAAGAAATATATAATTATTAAATTATATTTACAAATATTAAAATTCTTAAATTTTTCAAGAAAATAAATAATTGAAAAAGTTGTTATGTATTTTTGTACTGTAACTTCTTATATAATATATTTTAAAAATCTAAAAAATTTTATAAAAAATTTTAAAATTATAATTTGATAGTATTTGATATAATTAATCAAATAATATATTTTTATACTAAATAAAAATCAAATGAATAATTAAAAATTAAATTAAAATTTTACTAAAAAAGATAAATTCAAATTAAAACAATTGGACAAACAAAACATTCACAAAAATATATTATATTTTTATGTATAATTAATTGATTATTTTATTTTTCTTTTCTATTGAATTTAAATCAAATAAAAATAGCAAATGAAATGAAAATTTTTAAAATATTCAAAAGAAATTTTGAAATTATTTTTTTAATATATTCAAACTGATTAATGATGAACCGTTCCGTCACACTATATTTTTTTTTTTTAGGGTTAATTATGATTTTCTCTTGAAAAATGACTCAATACATTAACTATTTTGTGACTTTTTAAAAATATATTAACTCTTCCTGATGAATGTCACAATATATTACTAAATCATTCCGTCCAATTTTATTGTTAATCAACTCTAAAATGGTCAACAAATACAATAGAAAGACATAAATATTTTTATCATTTATTTTTAATTAATTACATTCTATTTTTATTTAAAAAAATTAGGGTTAAAAAATGTATTTTTATATTTTTTTGACAATTTTGAAAATAAAATAAATAAAAATTTGAGAATAACAAATAAAAAATATTTTTTTTACTATTTATTTTTAAATTTATCAAAAAATATGAAAATAAATTTTTTATTTATATTAAAAAATTTAAAAAGAAATAATTTAATTTCTTCTTAAATTATTTTTTTAAAATTAAAAATATTTTTTAAAAAATATTTTTATTTATTTTTTATTTTTAAATTTGTCAAAAAATATGAAAATAAATTTTTAACTCTAAAAAATATTTTTTAAAATAAAAATAGAATATAATTAATTAAAAATAAAAAAAACAAGGCATTTCTGAGTTTTTATAGTTCTTATTAACTATTTTAGGGTTGATTAGTGATAAAATTAGACAGAAAAGTGTATTAGTATAATAGGATATTCGTCAATAATAGTTAATATATTTTTAAAAAATCGAAAATAATATAATATATTGAATCATTTCATAAAAAAAAAATAATAATTAACATTTTTTAAGATAAAAAAAAATAATCTTGGACAATAAATTTTCATCTATTAAATTATTATCTAAAAATATATATATATAGCATTAGATTAGATTAGATTAGATTAGATTATGTCTTTCTTGACGCTATCAATTTTTGCCATCGACGTTGAAAGGTCGTTCTACAAGCGAATACAGGGCACGTGATAACGGAGAGGCGCGTAAGTCGTAAGAAAGTTGGTAAAAGGAAGAGAAATGATAACATAACCAAGCATAGGATGTAAAATGTGTTCCCTTTTGAATTCAAACAGCCATAGCCAATAGCAAGGAGTCAATGGAGAATTGTCGTTTTAAGTTATTGACTGGACATGGTGAGTGATGGTTGTTTTGTTACGCGGCAACTGTGCGGGTAGTGAAGTCATTTTCTTTGATTAATTTCGGGAAGCGTACACTTTGTTTATACAAGCAGTTGACGCGAGTGATAAATTTTTTAAGCAAGCGCATAATCCTCATACTTGACTCATATTTTAGCTGCAATTGAAAAAAAAAATACAGAAAATATTAAGGGTTAGATTGAAATTGAGATGGGAATTGTTTTTTAAAATTGAGTTTTGATTTTTTTTTTAATTTTTTTAATTTTTTATTTTTTTTTTGTAAATTGTGATTTAATAAAAATTAAAAAATATTTTTTATTTTTTCAAATCGTAATTTTTAAAATAAAAATAATAAAAAATAAAAACAATCTCTGCAATTTCATAAAATTTTAAAACATCTAATTGTGCATTTAGCATTACAATAAAACTGTTTTTATAAAATTATGTTTATTTTATTTACAACTTAAAAAAATAATGATTTAAGAATAATATATTATTTTAATTTTTCTCAAAAACTGGTTTACAAAAAAATTTCTCTAAAATTAAAAAATGATCAAAAAATAATTTTGAAAACAACTCCAAACTTAATTACAAATGACTAAAAAAAAAAAAAAACTAATGCTACTTTTCAACATCTAAAGTTGATACTCTTTTTTAGAAAAAATAGTTTGAACCTTAACACTAAACTGATTCAAAATGGATTTTATTTTTACTAATTTTGAAATTTACCTTGATTGGTAAAATAAATTTACTACTAACCTTAATTTTTTAAAATTTAATTCTAAAACTAATACTTAAGATTTAGAATTTAAGATTTAAAATTTAGAATTTAAAGTTTAAATATATTGATTGAATGTATGTTGCTCATCAAATAAGGGCTAAATAATTTTAAAAATCATTAAATTTTTTTTTTTTTTTTAATAAAGCCATTAAAAAGACAAATTTATTGTTGGTGAATATTTAAATTTTTATTTTTTTAATTAGATGTCACCTATCAAATTCATATCAAAATTTAATCGAAGTCATTTTATCAGAACTCAATTATAGATTCACGTCAGATAAATTTTAATGAACACGTTAAAAAAATTTAAAATTTAGTAATTTTTAGAGTCATTTATATTTTTCATCTTTTAATTTTTAATTATTATTTTTTCATTTAAAATATTCTTTAATTTTTTAATTAAAAATATTTTTAAATTATTCTTATTAATATTCATTTAATTATTTTTTATAAAAATATTTTTCTAATTTAAATTATATTTAATTTTCATAAATTCAAATAATAATTTTTTTCTAAAAATCAATCTATAAATCTGAAACTATTGATTACTTTTTTTTATTCAAAATATTTTTTTTAATTTTTAAGTCAAAATACTCTTATAATTTAAACTTACTAAATTAAAAGTTATTTTTCTAATAGAATAATAATTATTATTTTTATTAGATGACATAAAATATTTATATGAAATATTATATAAAACATAACAATTCAATAATTAAAATTTAAAATCTATTAGATAGTCTTATATTCAAATAAATAAATAACTTATTTAAATTTTAACATATTAAAATAATTTTTTATTTTTTTAAATTTAAATTAAAAGAATATTTTTATTTAAAAAATTAGAATAATATTTTGAATAAAAAAATAATTAGTAATTTTGGATTCATAAATTGATTTTTAAGAAAAATTTATTATTTGAATTTATAAAAATTAAATAAATTTTAAATAAAAAATATTTTTACTTAAAAGAATTAAAACTATATTTTGATAAAAATAAAAATAATTAAAAAATTATTTTGATAAAAAATTAAAAAAATTATTTAGAATATTTATGCTTAAATTAGAAAACATAATTATGCCAAACATATATATATATATATGACGCATGACAGGATATAAATGTGTTAATAATTATTTTTATGAAATTTAATTTATTATCTATCATATAAAAATCTAATAAATTAATTAAAAAAATAAATATCAATGATTCGTAATTTAATGATATTATGAGGTGTGCACATATATACCATCAATTATATATATTAATTAGTATTATGTCAATTTTTCACATTTTAAATTCATTTGAATGTTTCCCTAAATTCAGCTGCAAAAATCACATATAAATGAGGGCATGCACATTCTTAATTGAAAAATATTTTTTATATAGTATATTATATTATGTCGATTTATGACCCATAAATATATTTAAACGTTTCTCCTAAATTCATAAAAATTAATATTATAATATTTATTAATTAAATCCTTTTATAAATATAAATGAACAGCATATTACTTAATTACACTTAAATATAAAAAAAAAAACTCATTATCTAATTCTATAAATAAATATAAATAAATAACATATCGCTGTTAATAATCATGTAATTATTAAAAAATAATTAAATAAAACTTAACCAATCTGTCAATCATTTATCCCTTTTTGCTTGTCTCTATTTTTACTCCTCTCAATTCATATTACATCACTCCATTTTATTTTTTAAAGTTTCTCTTTATTTCTTTTGTTCTTATTTCTTTATTTTTTAATCATCTCCAATTAAAATTAAATTTAACACATATTTTCTTTTATATAATATATTAAATTTTTGATATTACTATTTTGATAATAATTTGTTTTTGAATATTTAATATGTGAGGATAAAAATTAAATTATTTATTTTTTTAATTATTTATATTAAAAAATATAATGTAGATGATTTCTGGCGAAGGATCTTGGCTTCGCTACTGTAGTTATATGCTTGTAAATTGTAATATTTATTTAAAAAATTTCAGCAAAATAAATTTAATTTTTTAAAATATTTTTGTTATATGAAATTATTTTATTTAGCATCAGTCATATTTATAAATGAAATCTTGATACAAAATCAAATGACTGACACATAAATGATGAAGAGTACAAAATTCTCTGAAACGTAACTCCCAACCTCAATTCATTGTTATGGAAAGTTGGATACGGCACCTTAAAACGTCGTCAGGCTAGTGCCTCCTGATCCAAAATATTTATAGATTTGAATTATAAGTTATTATAGACAAAGGGAAATAGTGTTAATATTTAGGGCAAAAATTAATCTATGATATTATTTTATTGTTAAATTAAAATAAAAATATTTTATATTTTTATTAATACATATAATAAAATTTTTATAAATTAATATTCAATCAATTTATAACTTTTATTATGAATAATTTTCTACGATTTCGACTTGAATTAATAAGTTAAATTAATAAAATTCATAAGTTCTAATAATATTAAATATTAATTTATAAAAATTTTATTATATTATATATCATTATATTATACACTATTTTATGTATTTCAATAATAGATTGAGAGAGAATATTTAATATTAACATGGAGACTAATATTTAATCATTAATGATTCAAAATTATAATTGAAATGCTACATTTAAAAATTTATTTATCAACTAATTGCAACTGTTGATAGACAGCAATGAACAAGTAATCACAACAGCTAAATTTGTGATGAAAGAAAATGTTCTATAGGTTTCCTTTATAATTATAAGGATTTCTATAGATTCTCATGATGTCAAAAAAGGGACTTGTACTCGGACCTTTTTTTCCATCTGTCCTGGAAAACAGCATAAAAAGTGCTCTTTATATGGCAGATAGTGGTTTTGGGTCAGTTTCAAGAAAGATCATTAATCAAATAAACCAGATTAGTACAGAACCTGGACTTTGTTTTTTAACAGTGGTTGGAAGGTATATGATCAAAACCAAAGGGTTCACAGTTGCATCAAAATCATGCTGGAAGAAAATGACTGCAACTCTGCAACCATCAAACTAGTGTCTAGATACTAGAGATCAAATATTTGATTTACCATATAGGAAGTCAAAGAGTTCAATTCTTGAAAATTTTTCTCTCCTTTGAATAATTTCTGATACACACACACACACACACAAAAAGAAAAAAAAAAGCAGCTCAATGAAAGATGGTGTAACCAGGATTTTACATTATCTACAAACATTACACTGTTATTTCAATTCTCATAGCATCTTACACACTAGAAAATCCAATGGAAGAATCAGAAGAGTTACAATCAATCAGGATACTAAGGCTTGGAAAATGTATTAATATTTATAAATCTACATGCCTTGACCCAAAGAAAAATATTATGAAAGAATGAAAAATATAGAACATAATTTTGATTTTCCACCAGGCCAAAAAAAAATCATAATAAGGTGGTGAATTACTAACTTTTCAAGGCCGATGATGGAGTAATGACAAAATAGCCGGAAGGTGGGAGATAAGCTCTGTATCTGTATCCGTTGAAACATAGGCAACCTTCTTTCTTGATGCAATTTTCAATCACTTGAAGATGCTAATGAAGCGAGTCCAATGAAGATAGCTAAACTAAATTAAATCAGCCAACTCCATATCTTGTTTGTTAGGATGACTCAAAAATCGCAAGCTTAACTTCAAAAGTAGGTTTTTTTAGGAGAATCTAGGATACAGATAAAACTATGAATTTACATAATGTCTTAAATTTCTGCAGGTTTCTTCATTCCTAAGTCTTGTCATAACTTTCTTCTCTAACCTCCTTACCCATTCTTTGCTCACATGGAAAATTCTCCCTATCTCCTCTAGAGATTTGGGTTGATGATCCTTGATTCCATATCTCAAAACTAGTACTTGCCTCTCTCTTGTATCCAAGCCTCTTAAAAGATTGTGTATGTCTTTTATCTTGTGTTGCCTCATGACAGCTTCTTCAGGGTGCTGTATTGATGTATCATGGATAAATTCCTGCATCATCATCCAAATAACATCTTACAGTCAATAAAACCATCTCAAAAGGTTTCAACATATCAATATGAATATTAGCTATAAATAGGCCCCTGATGCAGCATTTATTCAAGTTTCTGCATTCAGAGAATGGGTAAGATTTTAAGAAAAGGTTTAAACCATACCACATATTTTGCATTGCGTCCATCTCCAATTTTTTGATTGATCGAACCCACAACTCTAAGGCATTTGCTAGTTGATTCAATTTTAGCCAAAGAAAGACCTGTGAACTCGGCAATTTCATTGTCATTTGGGTATTTCCCGTGGGCGGTGCTAAAGGATTTTCGAGCTTTTTGTATCTGGTTTATTGCCTGGCTTAATGTCCGCTAACAAGAGCAATGCAACAAAAAAAATATCAACAAACAGATGAAACATCAGATATTACTTATATGACATAACCTTTCAAAAACAAGGAAGAACATACAGAAATTTGGATCCCTCTAGCATGTTGTGCCACAATCTTTGACATTGATTTCCTTATCCAGTACTGTACATAAGTTGAGAATCTGTATCCCCTTGTGTGATCAAATCTTTCTGCGCCTTGCAAGACACCAACATTTCCAGCCTGAGCCATTAGAAATGAAATCGGTATTTAGTAAACTACTAAATAGAGAGAATTATGCAAGGAACATCCTCTGAAGCATTTTATTCCTGTTTTTCTTCTTCCACAATCTATTTTTGTCACCTTATGGTAACTCCATGCAATTGTCCATTACAGCAGGAGGAAAAGTTGCACCTCGGGACTTCTGGACTTTGTTAAGTAATAATTAGAAATAATGATATCCTCCTAATAGTGCTCTGTTTTACAATTGAATTAAAATTGGGAAAAAAATTCTAAAAGAATATATGTATGTTTGGCACCTAACCTATAACATGGGGCTTAATCAGTGATCATCCTTATTGAAACCTCCTGCTGGGGCAGATAGAAGATAAAGAGAATAGATACCTTAGATACCTTCTATCACCAGAATTAACTTTCATAATGAATAAACTATCCAAGCCATGGTTTCAAGGCTGAAGTCAGCAAATCAGATTAGTTTTGGAAACAAGTACTTTGCCCTGGCTGCGTATATGAGAAGTAATTTACGCATTTTCAAAGCTAAAGTTACTTTACATGAGAAGAAATTTATTTCCCAGTTCTGGATGTAGGTTTTCATGCCTGATCATTCCCAAAACTATTGTGCGAGGTTAATTTCATTTGCTAAAGAAAAACAAAATAGCTACTCTAATAAAATTTTCAAATTATGCAGAATGATGTTTCAGTTCAGAAACAAAATTTGTGATTATGATTGCAGCAGACATTAAACAAACAGAACTCATTTATTGAACAAGACTACCTAATGTTTTAGATTGTAACTGAAAATTATAGCAATGATAAAGGACACTAAAAACATCAGATAAATTGAGACAAAGTTGACATACCTGAAGTAAATCTTCCAAGGCTATTCCCATGCCCCTATAATTTCTGGCAATAAATAGAACTAACGGGCGAATGCTCCTGATGAGCTCATCCCTGCAATACCAACCAAAACGCAACTGCTGCTGCAGCATCTTCATGTCAAGTCCTGCTGCTTCAGCCCAGCAACTCAAGCTGACTACTCTCCCAGTTTCTCGTTCCAAAGTTGTTCTGATCTTCTCCAAGTCTGCAACCACCTGTAAAGTTATAGAATGGAATTAACAAAGATAGCCTTTAAGGTAACAAAAGAAAATAATGCTTTTATTTCATAATAACCTTGACTCCTCTTGACATTTCTGCCTCATTTCTTGCAATCATCAATCTTCTACTATTTGAGTTTGATGCATTTTTGGCAAAAGAAGTATGTTTTCCAAAACCATTTTGAATCGGTTTTGAAGGCAATGACAAAGAACGAACTTTGTGGCCATTCTTTGAGGAGGCTTTATCTCTTCTAGATTTTCTTTCTTCCTTTTTCGACGAACGGACAATAACTTCATCATTTGATGTGCCATTTATCTTGCATTCTTGAATATTTTCAGTAGGAACATCAGACAAATACAAAACATTTGTAGTTTTAAGAGTCCTTGTAAGGCATGTATTGAATAATTTCAGAGCACCAAGCCTTCCTAATTGTAGCAGAATATCTCTTTCCAACTTTAACACATCTAAATCAGCAAATGACTCCTCTAAGGTATTAAGATTTTGCAATAACAAACTGAACTGTGAAGTCCTCTCTTTTGAGCTTGAAGGAGAGACAAAAAAGTCCTCTTCAACACAAACTTGAGCATCGCCAGTAGTGCTATTTAACGCACTAAGAGATCTCTTGCCAAGACTCATCTGAAAGCAACAAAATATGAAACTGAAATGGGTAGCTAAAAATCATAACTCAACTACTAAAACAATCACAAAACGTTAATTCCTTCAACCTGGGAATGCTCATTTTCCAAGGTTTCCATTGCAGATGAAAAAGCATATGTCTTGAGAGGATCTCTCCAAGCAATTTCACCCTCTTCAGAAATAACAGATAAAAAAGACAATCTTGTCAAGTTGACAGAAGTCTCCTTGCCCTTAACTGCATAATTAGGATAAAATTAATAACAAAAACCTAGAAAATAGAAATTGAGCAATAATCATCATTGATCAATTAGCAGAACAGATAATAATTGAATTTGAAGCATTGAAAGAACAAAACTTTATGGAAATGAACTCACCAGAAGAAGAAGAGGAGAGTCTGGATGGTGCATTGGAGACAGAGTGAGAGTGAACTGGAAAACCCAATTTGAGATTTAGCCTAAAACCCAAACCCATTGTAGCTTTGTACGGTAGCAGAAGAAAGAAAGTAAAGAAAAAATGTCCATATTAAGCTTAAAGATTTATAACGAGAAAGAAATAGTGGCATTAAAAGTGTTGAAAGCTCTCTACCACCGGTTCTTCATCTCCTAAATCTGTCACAAAAGCCACTAAAACTGACCCCAGAAAACATCCAAAACTTCAACTGCATGACGTTTCACTTCTCATTATTGAATTATTCCATTTTCCTAGGCCAACAGAAAAATATCTAAATATGTTTGGGCTTTATTCGTTGCCCATATTTGGACTATAACTGGGCCTAAAATACACCCTTTTATGAACTTTTGGATTTAGAACATGCAACCATTAATTGAGGATTTAAAGTAAAGTATGCAAATTTCTCTGCCAACTGCACACAACAAAAGGAAAAATAAATAATTAAATAACTGAAATCTTAAGATACTCTCGTTACAAATGTGTTAAAAAAATGTCAAAATTTCTTATAAGATATAGAATGTAAAAAATTACTTATGAGATATAGAATGTAAAAAAATTAAAAAATAAAAAGAAATTAAAATAATTAATCAATTAAAAATATTAAAATAGATAAAAAAATTTAATAGTCTTGTATTTTGTAATTAAAATATTTATTATATAATAAAGGGAGTATTAAATTAAACAAAGGTGGTTAACTGAATTTTTTTAATAATTTTGCATCAATTATTGTCATATTGAGTTAGTAGTATATTAATGCAATTCTATTTAGTAATATGAGTTGTTATAATTTAAACCTAACGACTTCCCTCTTTGTGAAAAACTCCATACCAGGTTTTATGAGGTGAATTAATGTGGCTCATTCCTCATGTATGGCAAGCATATGGACCATCAAAAGGCCCATGTGAAAACCCAATTTTCTTTAACCATGGA
Organism: Aleurites moluccanus; assembly: GCA_948193065.1. NCBI lineage: Eukaryota > Viridiplantae > Streptophyta > Magnoliopsida > Malpighiales > Euphorbiaceae > Aleurites > Aleurites moluccanus. Next base: position 24,848 of record CANXYC012960823.1, on the reverse strand, counting down.
GCCCAACTTTCCATTTTGGACTCCCTAAGATGAATTCAATTGAAATAAAACTCTCTCAAAAAAATTTTTTTAACAAATATATTAAAAATTAAAAATTCAAACCGTATTAAATAAATTAATTTTTAAATAAAATAAATTAATAAAAAATAGAGATATTATCCTATCACTTAGGATAATAATAATTATAATAAAATAAAATATTATCAAAATCTTATTTTTTATCATTCAACTTATTTTTATATTAATTTATTTATATTTCTTTAAATTTAATATATCATATTATATTATAAATTAATTAATGATGATTTATCATATCAATTAATAAATATTTTATAAATTAAATAAAATAATTAATTATTTAAATCATAAAATATATGATAAGTTGATCTAAGAATTTATGGAAAAATAGAGGGTAGTTATTAAAAAGGAGGATAAATCAGATCGTATGGTGTTTTTTATTTCTACCCAATTTGCCATTGAATTATATCAGATATTGTTACAAAAATAAAAGAAACAAATAGAAAATTCTGAGTCAGACTGAGGATATGTTGAACAATGGCATCTACTTCTCAGATAAACCCCTCCTATGGATTCTTAATAGCTTGAATTAACAATTCTGAATCTGATTCGATGATGAAATTGCTAATTTTCATCGAAATTCCTAGTTGGACAGCAAATAAAAAAGCCAGACTTTCACCGTCTAGAACTGATTTCACACGTGCAACAGAGTTCTGCCTATCATCTTAACGGAGTTGTTTCTTCGAGTTAATTTATATTCTTTATTTTATTTTTTATTTTTTATTTTTTTATGTATCATATTATATCTAAAAAATTAATTATAAAAGTAATTAAAAAAAATATATAATATACAAACAGAACATGATATAATAAATAAAACAAATGATAAAATAAAAAATTCAGATTAATACCAACATAATATTTTTTAATAATTGGATCCGTATGTTTTGGCGGAGATCCAATTTTTAATTTTATATTTATTAAAATATTATTAAATAAATATACATTATTAATATTATAATTTTTTGATAATACATTCAATAAAAAAATATATTTAATTATAATTCATTCTCACTCGATAAAATTCCATCTCTTCTTCTAAAAAATAATATTTCTCATTATAAAATAAATAAATACAAAAGTAATATTTATAAAATAGCAAATTTCACAATTATACTTTTAACTTGTTTTTCCTTCTCTTTTGTTTTATAGTTTAAATAAATCTTAATAATGCATGAGATCGTATAATGGTTTTAATGATTTTCATTTAAATAAAAAATGTGTTGAAGTGTTAAAATTCTTAAATATTTTACTATGTTTAATTCACTCATAATAAAATAATTATATACAAATTGCTTATTAAGAAAAAATTTAAGTAATTATAATTTTGACATAAGTTTGCACTTGACAATAAATACTTTTTTGTATTTTTGTTACATTGAATTTTTACATAATTGAATAATTACTAAAGTATAAGTACAAAGACTTAACTTAATGATAACATCTATGTATAACATGGGCAATAAAATTATGTTTGAATTCCCTATTTTAATGTTAAAAAAAAAAGTCTTACGTAAAAATAAATTAAAATCATGTTTGAATTGATAGAATTTAGATGAGAAATTTTAAAAATTTATGAATTATTTTAAAATTAATTTTAATTGGTAAAAAATAATCAAAATTTATAAATTATCCGAAATTTATTATTCACCATAATTTTTTGTTTTGAGATTTTGAAATTACATATACGAAGTGAGATTTTAAAAAATCACTCATTTTAATATAAAATTTTTGTAAATTATTTTTTTATTATAAAAATATCATTAAAATTTATAAATTTTATTTTTATTCCAAACAAATAAAATTTTATAACTTCATAAAATATAAATTTTAAATTTTATAGATTTTGATAAATTTTATAAATATTAAAATTTTTAATCCAAACGTGGCTTAGGATTTTTTTTTTTTTTTTTATGTATTTTCATATTTAGATTTTTATGTAAGGGTCCCAAGGTTTGGCCCACCCAACTAATCCATGACTGATTAGTTCATAAAGCAAGTAAGATTAGAAGGGGATTTCAGCAACACAAAAATAAAAGGAAAATCATAAAATTAAGGGTAAATTACTATAAAGACATAATTAGTATTTTAATTCATGTTTTTCAAAATTAGTATTTTTAATTTATAAACTAATTTCAATAAAAAGCGATAGATTTTAAGGGATAAAATATTTTATAATATAATTAATTTATTGTTCTTTAATTATTAAAATATTTTTATAAATTTATTTCTCATTTTTTACGAATTAATTTTTATTAAAAAGGAAAAACAATTAACTAGGTTTGTTTCTTTATCTTATTGATTATTATTTATTTGTTATGATCAAATTATAAATATATTTTTTTCATTCGTGAACTTTTTAATATCAAAATTTATTATTTGAATGTAAATAATAAATATATTTAAAATTAACATATTTAAAAACTAATTAATAATGGCTATGCTTGAAATTTTAAGATATCTATATTTTAAATTTGAATCCTATTTAAGTTTGAATTCTGCTATGGATTGTAAGTGATTATAAATTGTCTTATAGTTTTTATATTGACATTGTAATTAATATGTAATTTGTATAAAAATATTTATGAAATATATATAGTGATATTTTATTTTACGCGTCGATTAAAAAATTTAATTATTTTAAATTTATCATATTAATTTAATTATTTTTTTCTTAAATATTCTTATTTAAAATATTATTATTATATATTTTTTAATTTTTTATTTTTAAATATGTATAATAATTAAAATACATATATTTTTAATTAAAATTAAAATTTTAATATAAAAATATTATTAATATATGTGATAATATTAATGTGAATTAATAAATAATATATTTGATATTAATTAATATTAAAAAAATATTATTATATTTTTAAATTGACAAAAATAAAATAAAATAATTTTATTTTTAGAAGAGGAAGAGTAATAAATAAAATAAAACGGGAACAACTGGGTCGACAAATGTGGAACCCAAAATCCAAAAACACGGACCGAGGAACTTGTAATTGAACAACTCCATTTCAGCGGCAATATCTCGTTAACTATTTAATGACTAAGACAACCTAACACACTAGCTTAGGTGAAATAGTTATCTACATAAGGACAAACGTGAAATTGAAAATTGCACTAAAATAGTAAAAATAATCCAACTTGTATTTGTTATTGCTTAACCACATTCTATTCGACAAAGTTTTAATTTGTCCTAATCAGAAACTATTCTTGAATGTTTACACTAATTAAGAATTAAAAAATTAAATAAATAAAATATATGAATAATAAGTAAAAATTTTAATTTATTATTTAAAATAATAATAATCGCATCGTAATATAAATTTATTAATATTTTTTATTTTTTTATTCAATATAATTTTTAAATTAATTTATTTATATTTTTTAAATATAACTATTTATAATTATATTTTATCTTAAATAACTGATATATTAATAAAATAAGCAAAGTAATAGTGTTCTCAAGATCAAATTCAATAAATATAAAATTATTTCCTTAAAATATACAAATTATTATTAATTAATTTTAAAATAAATATATATATTATATAAATAATAAATTTAAATTTAAATTTATTGTCCTATAATACTAAAATAATAATAATTGCAATATCGTGTGTGTTTATATATATATTGAAAACCTTTTAGAAATAGGAATAGATATAACAAACCTCCAATTTGATTTTTAAGTTATTGGTCCAATGACTTCATTTTTGATTTGTTTTATTTAAAATTTGGAACTTCTAATTTTTATTAAAATAAAAAATACCACACCATTGTAGTTGATTTTTTTTTTTCTATCTTTGAATGGATTTATAGCAATAATATTATTTTGTATGAATAAATATATTTTTATTTATAAAATTATTTTATGCAATGAGCCAATAACATAATTCTAAAAGTTAATTTCATTGGTATTGTGAAATATAAATTAGTTATTGCAAAAAATAAAATGATTAATTGAAAGTTTAAAAAATTGAAAGGTGTTTTTTAACAATTAATAAAAGGTAATACTGATATTTTAAAGAAAAAAAATTATAATAACTTTCATAAAATAATAATAATGATATGATATTTGCAAAACTATTAATAGTTTGCAAAACCATTAATGAATTTCCCTCATAAAAAATAAAATTATTTTTCTTGAAAGAACTTAATTTTTTTTTACCATAAAAATATGTCTCTTCAACTAATATTCTTATTATAAAATAAATATATTTTTTTCAACTAATTTTCTATAATGTTAGAAAATTTAACATACAAACGGAGCCTAAAAATTAAGCAATTTTTAACATGGTGCTATTATTGCCATAGTAGTAATTACTAAGGCAATAGTAAAATATTTTAAAAATAGGCCTATTGAGTACATTTATTTCAAATTTTACGTGTTTTTTAATTTTAGAAAATAAATAAAATATAATTACAAAAAATATAAAATTTCAAGAGGATTTAAAGTTGGAAGTAGATTTGTTTCATAGAGTTCTATTTTTTTTGTTTCATGGAATTTTATTTTATTTTTTTCAATTTTGAGTTTTGAAGTATAATTGCAATAATTTTTAAAATTAAGATAAAAATATTTATTTTTCAAAATGCGACACAACTGCAAAAAGACATAAAATTTTGGGATATATTTATTTAATAGACTTTTTTTTATTTAAATAAGAACAAAATATTTATTTTTTTAATTTTGATTTTGTGTACAATTGTAATCAACGTTTTAAAATAAGATATAACAAAAAAATAAAATTCAAGGTAAATTTAATTATTAAATATTTTCAATTTTGATTTTTTGAGTATAAAAAATGAGATACACTTATAAAAAAATATAAAATTTGAGATAAATTTATTTAGTAAGTCTTAAAAATATTAATATATCAATAAATAAATAAATAATTCATCAATTGTTCAATTTAAAATAAATTCATGTTTTTTTAAGAAATTATATATAAAAAAAAATCAATTATGAATTCTTGGTTTTGCAAAATAAATATATAAATAAAAAAACATACGGATTCCTTCGTCACAAAAAAAATCATGTTTTTAGGTGAAATAATCAGACGATTCAGATTTAACAACAAGCGCACATATACAACAGCCCCATCTGAGTAAAACACAGAAACAAATCCTTGTGGATAATCTTCAAGATTTTTATATTTTTTAAAATAAAATAAATCGTATCGCATTATTGATAAGATAGAAACAGTAAAAGCAAAGTCAGCATCATGGAGATCTCGAGAGAGAGGAAGAGGGGAAAAAAAAAAAAAAAATTATAATAAAAAAAGGGTAAAGAACCATATCCATTTCCGCGTGTAGAATTCTCCATCAACTTTGATGGAGTGTCAGTACGGAAACAGCCACCTCAACTGTGCCACCAACCACGTGGACACAACCCTCTCCCCTTTGACTGCTACTATTGGTCCGTGTCACGTGATCTATCACACGTTTCACTCCTTATAATAATCGTACATTGGTTTTATATTCTTTGTACGGAAAAATTATTATTATTTTTTAATTTGTCTTCTTGTGTCCAAAACTCACCGCCTCTAAAACGCCGGCGGTGCCATCATCACTTTCTCGTTAAGCGTTCATATATTTTTTAATTTTACAACTACTACTAATGCAAAATATCCAATGTTAAATTAGAAAATATATCATATTAAATAATAAATTAGAAAATAAATTTTTACCTGTTTTAATATTTTAAAAGTTTTATATATTAAAAATCTTATTATTTCAGCTAATTTTTAATACTATTGCCAAATATAAAATCGTTATTTTATAATTACTATTTTATAAGGGAAAATAATTTTATTAATATTTTTTTTATATCCAATTTATTTTTTATATTAATTTATTTAATTTTTTAATATAATTATATTTTATTTAAAAGAATTATTTTTAATTTATATTTTTAAAATAATTATAAAAAATACGAAAAATAAATTATTTTTCAAGAAATAAATGAATTCTTCAAAGATGGTTCCGCCATAAACAGAGTTATTAGTCCTATATTCCCCTGGAAAAGAGATCCCCTTCAGCGCAAGTTAAAGAAGCAAAGGAGGAAGTTACTAGAATGCACCACGAGCTTCTAGTAACCATCTGTGCTCACGCTGGCGGGACCCTAAACTGCCAAATGGTTCGTGGTTCTCAAAATTTTGCAGGGATTTTATGACAAGTGGTCTTAATGCACCAAACCACACTCAATACACCCATTTCCTCATTCCTCATGGCCACCACTACATCCTCTCTCTTCCACGTGTCCCTCTTCTCTGTCCTATTTCGACTCAAATCCTGCATGTTATTCTCGCCGATATATCCTAATCAAATATCTCACAATCAAACAAGTGAGACATTCAAACTAAACTTATTCATAAAAAAATAATTTACCTTTATATATATATATATATATAAGCAGCCTAGCACAGTGTAGAAATCCAGATATTGATGGGAAATTATTTTATTTAATTTACAATTTCTTGGTGCCAAAATCACGAGATTTTCACCTCTTATCATGCGAGATATGACAACTAGCTCAAAAATATCCGAGGGTCCCAAGCAGTAAGCCATCGGTTTCGACATAAAAATAGGATAACAGTCACAAGACCAGAGCGGGTTTTTATTTTTTGTCAGTCATTCGGCAGAAGATAATGGTTGGGCCCATGAAAGAATTGATCAAATCCTATGATTAAAATCAACGGTTGAGATGGGTCCGTGGCCTTAATTCGTCACAGCCAATATGAACAACTATTGAGATCTCGTTACAGTAACCACAGTCGAAAAGCAGGCGGTAGATTTATAAACCTAACCATAGTTAACAATAACTAAACCATGGTTAGAACTAGCAGTTTATATTTCAGAGACCACACCTCTTCTCTACTCCATCCCTGATAATAATATGTCCAAAAATGATGATCGGAGAACCTCTTTCACATACAAATAAGACCGTCCAAATCCCTCAATGGGACCCTTTTTTTGATGAGCCGACGTCACCGTTACCTTCCTCATTCGCCAACTGTGGAAATGCCACTTCTCCTTTCCTCGACTCCTTAACGGCGCTTCACCGTTACCTTCCGTCAAACGAGCCTGACTCGTTGAGCGATGACCTCGACTTTCCTGTTGATGCTTTCTCCTGCGATCATTTTCGCATGTATGAGTTCAAAGTGAGGCGGTGCGCACGTGGCAGGTCACATGACTGGACCGAATGTCCGTACGCTCATCCTGGGGAGAAGGCTCGTCGTCGGGACCCTCGCCGGTATCTTTACTCCGGTACGGCTTGCCCCGACTTTCGCAAGGGTGGATGCAAGAAAGGTGACTCGTGTGAGTACGCCCATGGGGTTTTCGAGTGCTGGCTCCACCCGGCTCGATATAGAACCCAGCCATGTAAGGATGGTCCAGCTTGTCGCCGTCGTGTGTGTTTCTTTGCTCACACCCCGGATCAACTTCGGGTTTTGTCACAGCAGAGCCCAAGGGGAAACGGTTCCGGATCGGGTGAGGTGGAGGTTGGGTCCCCTTTGAGGCACCATGTTGACTCCCACTTTACAAAAGGTGGATCGTTTCTTTCTTCTCCCACTTCGATTTTAACGTCGCCACCTATGTCGCCGCCGTCAGACTCGCCACCAATTTCTCCTAGTGGCCCGCAGGTGGTTTGTGGGTCGTTCAATTCGGTGAGCGAGCTTGTTTCATCTATGCGAGGTTTACAGGTTAGTAAGATGAAAGTGGGACCTGCATCCTGGGGCATGCAAAATGGATCTGGGTTTGGGTCTCCTCGCGGGTCGTCTCTTCGACCCGGTTTTTGCAGCCTTCCATCTACTCCGACACGGACCATGACTCGGGCTGGATTCGGTCAGTTGGATTTCTGTGACTCTAGTTTTGAAGAAGAACCTGTAATGGAGAGGGTTGAATCTGGAAGGGATTTGAGGGCAAAGATATATGCAAAACTCAGCAAGGAAAACTCACTGGACCGGTCTGACTCAACTGCTTCGGCACCAGATGTTGGGTGGGTTTCTGAATTGGTGAAGTGAAGCCGTGTCCGAGTCAACTCGGCTTCCAATTCGATTCTTTTTGATGTTTTCTAATGGAGAATTGATTTTGGTGGCCTTTGATTTTTCTCTCCGACTCTGTGAATATGAAGTTGAATTTGCAAATTTGGGTTAAATTACTCCTCTGTAAATAGTAGATGGGGAGAGATTTCAAGTATCTCTGTTTTGTGGAGTGGCAGTGGCTGAAAAAAAAAAAAATTAACTTTGGAACAAAAAATTGCAGACTTTTGTGTACAGACGAGAAGGATTTATTAGGGGCTGCCGGAGAAGTTGTAGCGGTTGGTTTGTTGATTAAATTTGTCTTTTGAATTGTATTTGGCATCTAATTTTCCCGGAAAATTAATTCCTTTTGTAAGTTGCTATCTGTTTATGTCTAATCAATGTAATTATCTTTTATTTATTTTGTTTAATCCACCAGTCCCCTTTTGTTTGCTGCCTCTGTGACCTGACTGAGATTTTTTTTTTCTTGTTACCTGGAAATTTAAGTTAATTATTTTCTATATTTAATTATGTAAAATATGGGAAAAATTGTGTAATTGTGATTTCTGATTGAAATGGGCCAATTTATATATCATTTCGTTGTGCCTTCTGGATTAGTAACTCCTTGGTTTTATTTAATATCTTCTCTATCTTTTTATCCCCTTTTATGGGTTTGTTGGGGATATAGATGTTCGAGTCTTTTGAGGGTTCTTATCCTTGGAAGTCCTTATTTATGGTAGTAAGAATTTTAGGAACTATGAAGTCATGGTCTTGAAATCATAAGAATTTTATAATTTTATGATTTAATAGATTCTATAGGGGTAACATGCACATTATATATATATGCAATGCATGTTAAAATTATTTTTGAAGATTAAATTTTCATATTTTTATTTTAATATTTTTTCAATTGGAATTGTATATAATATTTTATACAGAATCAAATCCACAGCTGGAACAAAAAAAGATCTTATGAAATGGTTAGAGAGGATACTCGTGGTCTTGAGGATATCACAAACAGCAATATCTAAGACAGTCAAACGATTAATCAAATCTCCTTCAATGAAGTATGGTTCAACCTTAATGCAAAAGGCTCAAAGATGATAAAAGTATTCAGCAATGAAGTTTGCACTCTAGTAATGGGTTTATATGCCGTTAAGAGCATGTTAATATTAGTGGTGAATTATTAAAAGAAAAGGTAAATGTTTATCTAAATCATCTCTATCCCGAAGCTATGTCATCTGAATTTTCAAATGGATGGTTAGAAAATTTCAAACGACATGTAATTCATTTCTTCTATCGTTTTGGCGAAAGAAGTTCTGTTGATATGGAGAAAATTCGAGCTATTTTGTCACCAATAAGAGAGGTACTAGATAAATGGGCTTAGAAGGACATTTTCAAATATTGGATGAAACTGGCTTATTTTATCACATGCAAGCCGATAGCAGTTGGAGGTCTAAAGCAAAATAAAGAGAGGATTTCAATTGTTACTTTTGCCATGGAGATAGCTCTGACAAACTTCCGCTTTGGGTCATCGGTAAGTTTCTTATGGTCAATTGCACTACACTTTCAAAATACAGTCATTTTAAGCAGGCATCATTAGAAATTTCAAAGGTTATTACCGTCAACGCCTTAATCACTTACTTTTAAAAAGGATAGAAGATTATGTCTTTGAACCAGCAAAGACAAATGCCCTTGATGGATTTGTATGTGCAGTTGTCGCACGGTCAATTGATGTGAAGCCACAAACAGTTACCAATTGTTTTAAACACTGCAAAATTAAATTCCTTTGATGTTGAGGAATTGCAAGTTACAAAAGAAGTGGATGAGAAAAATAAGAGTCATTGCAGAATTGAGTGAACATATTGTGCAAGCCCTGAAAAAAAATATATATATATTTATATTATATTAATTTGTGATTCCTAAATTTATTTGAGTTTAGATTTATAAAAAATTAATGTTATTACCCATTAATTAAATTTATCAAAAAATATAAATAGACAACTCATTAATTAAAAACATTTAATTCTAAAGAAAAAATTAACTACTTAAATATAAATGGATAATTTACAATTATTAACGGTCATGTGATCATTAAAAAAAAAATACATATTCGATCTATCCATCAATAACCATTTTATATGTTCCGGTTCTTTTCAACTTATCATTTTTTTTTATTTTTATCTGTTTTTATTTTTTTCAACTTATAGTTCATCACTCCATCTTCTTTTTTTTTTTTTTTTTTTTTTTCTTTCACTCTTTTTATTCTTATTTTTTTTTAATTATAACTAAGTTTTATGAACTTAATTTTTTATTAAATCAACTCAAGTCGTTTTCTAATCTTAATCATTTTTAATCGATAATAGGTAAAAAATGATTTTATAAATTATTTAAATTTTTATTATTAAAATTAAATTTTATGCATATTTTCTTTTATGTAGTTTATTATATTTTTGATATTGCTGTTTTAATAATGATTTTTTCTTAAATATTATTACGATTCTAGTTGGTCAAAATATGGAACGTAGTAAATCTCATATAAAAAATATGAAATTTCAATATAGAATTTATATAAATTTTGAACTCTTTAACTTTTTGAACTAGTTTTTGATGTCCCAAAATTCATAATAAATATTCAACATGAGATCATCTAGATTTGAATCAATAATTAAATTATTTATTTTTTATTTATCAATTTTTTTTTAATTTATATACTTTATATTAAAATTGAATCAAAAATTAAATTAGTTATCTATTTATACATCCTATCAATTTAAATACAAAAAGTTTCATGCCAAGAAGCTCTGAATTTTGGCTTCAATAAAAAGATGTCCATTTTAACGAGCTGTTTCTCATCTGCAACTTCAAAGATGTAACAATTTTAAAGAATAAATTTTTATTCCAACAACTTTAGATCAATATTTTATTTCATCTTAAGAAAATATATCTCAATATACGAATAATTATATTATATTAAAAGATTAAGATGAGACATAAAAACATATTAAGATGTGAAATTTATTCCTATTTATAATTAGTCCAAGTTGGGATCAAAATTTTTTATAATTAGATACAATTTATTCTTATATACAAGTTGGGATCAAAATTAATTAGAGATTTTATTGTTTTTAAATTTATCAAACTTTAGATTTATAGTTTGCGTTGCATTTATATTAATAATTAGTAATAAATTATGCTTAAAATTATAATTTGATTAGGCATTAATTTTTTTTTTTAATTTTTGTAAATATGAGTTAATAATAATTTTTAATGAATATCGAACCAAAGAATAATTAGAAATTTACCTCTAATTATTTAAAAAAAAAATTGTAAACTGATCTCTAATTATTTTAGTAAAAAATATATATATTATAAACTCAACTCTAATTATTTTATTGAAATTGAACAACATTATTTTATATATTGTACAAATTTTATCTTTTTCTTTTTATTATTCCGCCATATATAAGAGTTTTATTATACATACATTTTTTATATATTGTACTAGTATAAGCTTACTGAAATCATACTTTCTATTAACATGATAATATAATTAACTTACATTGATAATTTTATTAAAATAATATTTTTATAAAATTTGATTTAATAGATTTTTTTTATTAGATAAAAAAAATCCAAGAATTTAACTAAAAAATGACATAAATAAATTAACAAATTTTAAAATTTGATAAATAATGTAATAATTTTATAAATGAGTTCTGTTTATAGAAATTATAAAAAAAATTAAAATCTTATTATAATAAAATTTCATTATAAATAGTAATAAATTATATATATGTATATAAAAATGAGTTTTTCATTCATAAAAATAAAAGTAATTAAAAAAATTACATTCAAAATAAAAATAATATGAGTTTTATCCCCTAAATTTTATTAATCAAGTAATCAATGCAATAATGTTCAGTTTAATAATTGTCACGATAAATATAATTCACTTGAAATTGATATCAAATTATTTGATAAATTTAATATATTAAAAATTATATTATTTTTTTTATATAAGAGAAATAAATAAATTTTCATAAATAATAAAAATTTAATTTTCACAAATAAAAGATAAATAAATAAAATAAATAAAATGAAATCTAATATTAAAATTTTATATAAAATGATAACCAACAAACTAAAATAAAAAAATATTATATTATTTTCAGATAATCGATATAAGATTATAATTAAAAAAAGAAAAGAAAAAAAGGAGACAAGGGAAAAAAAATGACAGCGATTTATACAAGAGGCTCTATTGTTGTCGCGATTTCGAATCCTTTTTAATCTAATTTGTGACTTTTTTTTATTATAAATAGTAATAATAATACTTATAAATTATTGATCTTTGAAATTATTTTAATTTTGTATAATTTATTGACTTAAGATATTATCTGATTTTAAGATTTTATAAAGAAAAAGTAGAAAAAGAAACTATCAGGTGGGTGATAAATTATTATTATACTCACCCTCGTTAAACAAGTATTATCTGAATTAATCCAGTGAGAAGTAGATGTTGACCTGATAAACCCGTCCTTATCTCCTGAAAATCTTTTAATTTATCTCTTCAGTGCCACTTGTTAGATTAAAATCTAAAATCTAAAAATCTTTAATTAATTTATTATAAATGTTGCTGTGAAGCTCCTTTTCAAAGGACATGATGTGGTCAAGATAGGCACTAATGTTCCCCTCTATCTGTTGGACCCATTCAAAAAAATCTGGGGGCTTGTTCCTAGTTTCCGCTTTGAAAGACCATTATGCTTCTGCTCAAATAAAGATAAATATATATTATATATGAATTTAATATAAAATTAATAAATTTAAATTAAAAATTATCATATTAATATTAATTTTATATTAACTTAATTATAATATAAAAATAATCGTATAATATTTATATTGAATTATTAATCTGAAAACAACACATTTAATTTGTTAATATTCATATAATGTTGTATTAATATATTTAATTGAATATATATATAATTTATAAAATTTTTATGTATGAATTTAAATATATTTTAATAAAATTTTAACATATTTATAATTTATTTTATATTTGATTTAATTCTATCATTTCATATATCAAATGAATTCTTATATTTGATATATTAAATAATAAATATAAAATTTATTTCAAATGAAATAAATATTGTATTTTGTATAATTTTAATATTTTACTTGATAAAAAAAATTATAAATATATTATTTATTTTAATATTCTAAAATTTATTTAAATATATTTAAATTTATATATATATATATATATATATATATATATATATATATATATATATATATAGGTGTGTGTCAAATATAATATTAATTAGATGCATTAATTAGTTAACAAAAATCAATTAAAACAAAAATTTATTACATAAAATTATTTCATAATTACATTTTAATAAATATATAATATAATATATATAAAATTATACTTATTATAAAATTACCGAAATAATGTGCAACACATATAAAATTGCTAATCATATTAAATTTCATTACAATCTATCAAATATAATAATTATAATATAATTTGAGAAGATTTATCTAATATAAATAAAAAAACATGTTATAGGAGTTTTGGTTGTATTTATTTGATGATCCAACAAATCATATATTTCAAAGATTCAAAAGTTTTAAACATAAAAAATTAAGGTCTTATTTAGTTTAGCTATTTGTAGTAGTTGTTAGCTGTTATTGATAGCTATTAACTAATAGCTAGTGATTGATAGTGGTTATTCTTTAAATAATGTATAACACATATAAAATTGCTAATCATATTAAATTTCTTTACAATCTATCAAATATAATAATTATAATATAATTTGAGAAGATTTATCTAATATAAATAAAAAAAAAATATGTTATAGGAGTTTTGGTTGTATTTACCAAATGATCCAACAAATCATATATTTCAAAGACTCAAAAGGTCTTAACAGAAAAGATTAAAATCTTATTTGATTTAATTGTTTGTAGTAGTTGTTAGCTGTTACTGATAGCTATTAACTAATAGCTAGTGATTGATAACTCGTATTTAGTGATTATTTTTTAATAATTGATTATTGCAGATGTTTAGTAAAATTATTATTAATTATTAATTGTTAAAGATAAATATTAATATTTATTTTTTTATTTAAATATTATTTTTAAAGAATAATTTAATTTTTTTATTTTAAAAAGTATGAACCTTTTTAAAAACTCTATATTAAAATTTTTATAAATAATTATTTTTTTTACTACCAAACAGCTAACAACTATAAGCAATCAAATGTTATACTAGAACTATTAAAAATTAAAAAACTAATAGCTGCATCAAAATTTTTTACCAAACACACTAAGTCCAAAACTATCAAGCCTTATAATAAGATTGATAGTTTAAAATATTAAAATTAATAAGAAGATTTTATTTTTTTGAAATTTATTGATTTAAAATTGTGAAATTTATTTGAAAATATTAATTATTTTAATAGGATTTAGTTTAATTATTTTCAATGCGATATATTTAATTATTTAAAATTCTAAATAAATTTAGATTTAAAATAAATATAAATTTATAAATTTATAAATAAATTTTATAAAATTTTATGATATTCATTTATATTAAACGGACCAAAATTCTACGACAGTTTTTACATGTTATTTCATCATTGGTTTATCATTGCCTCAAACTGATGATGAATCTCCCGAGATAATTTTTGCCATAAATTACTAATCTGAAGATGAATCTTCTGACTTTGACGCTAATTCTGAAATTTTAAACGGATTCTATTTTCCTATTAATGGAATAACTCTTTGTTTTGGATCAGTCATAATCTTAGTAATCCAAATTCAGTTGTTAGTTGACAAATATGCCAAACTCATCACAATTACAGTATTATTTGATGTTGGTCCTGCTTTTTCAATTCTAAATCCCGTGATCCTTCCGATTGAATATTTACAAATTTACCACTAATCCTTTCAAGTTGTAAATGGTGAAAATTTTATGACCCATAATTCGCAGATTTGAACGTCTGATACTCAAAAAAGTGAAACTTGCTTATACACCATAAATCTTTGAACTCTTTTTTTTTTTTCATTTTTTTTACAAATTAAGGGGGTGTTTGGATAAAAATTAGCGTTTTGTTAAAATAATCAATTTTGTTAAAAATAAGCGTTAATCATAAAATTCCTCCCCCCAACTTTTAAAATTTGCGTTAAATACTAAAAATAATATAGTTTTCTTTTTTTACCTAAACACTTCAAAAACTATAAATTTCCTTAACTTTCTCATAAAACGCAACTTATAACGTTTAGTTTCCTATCCAAACACCCTCTAATTAGGGTTTGACTTATTAGTGAATGCCAAATCAGATCTAAACTCAAGGAGGATCAGATCTCTTATCTCTGTATTTTACAATATTCTTCACAATTTTTCTTTTTCTTTTTTGCTTTTGCCTTTTCAACTCTTCCACCTATTATTATACTTTTTTTTTCAGAATTCTCTCGAGTTTCAAGTAGTATTTCTTTGATGGATTATTGAACGTCATGTTTCAATATTCATGGTTGATTGCTTTTGGATTTTTTAGGATTTTTTTTGCCTTTTTTTTATTTTTAAAATTTTAAATTTTAAATATTTTAATTAATTGTTAATCAAATAAAAAAAACTTTTAGAATAAAATAATAAATAATATTATTTTATGCTTTTTAATTATTATTTTAATCTTTTAATCAGAAAAAAAGTCATAGGTAAGATTAGGTGAGCTTGAATTAGCTAAGAAAAAACAGTTATTAACTTATAAAAAATATTTTATTTGTTCTACATAAACCTACTTTTTTATATAAAATTAATTTTTAATTCATACAAAATTAATTTCTTAATTTCGACTCTATTTTTAATAAAAATTGAATTCAATCAATTAAAAATTAAAAATTTATTTGTGATAAAATTAATTTTGGAGCTTAAATTTCATTTAGACACTCTTTAATTGTTAGAATAAGAAAAAAAAGGAATGGAAAATAATGTGGGATAAAAATAAAGAAAATGAAGTGGGATAAAAATTATTTTATAGGAGTTTAGTTATTTAGATAAGTAAAGATATTAATAAATTAATTATCTCTTAAATTTGTATTTTATTTCCCTTTAAAATTAAATAAATAAGAGATTTCTCTTATTAATTATTAAAAATTAATTTTTAAATAATATTATTTTATCTTTAATAATTAATATTTTTTTATCCCTTAAATTTATTAATTATTTTTCTTTTCTTATTTCATATATTAAAAATTATCTTTTCTTTTGTTATGTAAAAAAATTCAAAAAAAAAAAAAAACCTTAGATTAAATTCAATATTTATGATAAAAAAATTAAAATAATACTATTACATCAATTATGATGATAATTTCTGTTGTAGGCGTCTAATCAAATAAAACCCATCAATGTTTCTCCACTTTTATCGATGATAATTCAATGTAGCATTACCTAACGTTTTAAAATAATAAAAAGATTAAAAGTTGATTTATCAACAAATAATGCAAAGTAATAATTAATAAATAAATATATTAAAAATAATAAGGGCCGACAAAGTGGAGGGTAGTAGTTCCAAGATTTGGTTAAATATTTAAAGTCCAAGTTGTAGCACGTCTTATCCAGTTTGAAATCTCTATCTCATTATATATTTTATTTTTATTGTCGTTTGAGTGTTATTTTTTTATAAAAAAAAAATTTATTTTTTTTCATTTATTTTGAAATATAATTTATTAAATAATAATTTATTAAATAAATATTAAATATATTTTAATTTTTTTATATTAAAATTATAATTTTTACTAAAAATAGAAATACTTTAATTATTATAAATATTAAAAAATAGAAATAATATTAAAAAATATAAAATAGAAATATTTAAAAAAATTGATAAAATTAATATGATAAATTAAAAGTAATTAAATTTATTAATCTACTTATAAAATAAAATAAAATTATTATTTTAAAATGAAATGAGTAAAATATATAAAAAATATATATAGTATATAAAAATTAAATAAAATAAAGAATCCGAATTAGTCTTAAATATTAAAGTAAGCAATAAAGTAAGGGAAGGTGAAGTGACTCTGCGTTGGAGTGTGCCCTTCTAAATTGGGATTGAAGGGGTTTATTATGTAAAATATACAGTAGTTTTTATTGTGTTAAATTTTTAGAATTAGATTTTTTTAAAAATTTTTTAAAAATTATAATATGATAATATTTATTATAAATATTTTTTTATATGAAATGAAAATTAAATAAATTTTAAAAAATAATATAATTATATTAAATTTAGACCGTTAAAATATAATAATTTATATTTAATACACTGTTAATATATATTTTTAAATCTATTTAATTATTATTTTATAAAAAAAAAATATCATTAGATTCGTTATAATAAATTATATCATATTATTATTTTTAAAAATTTTTACAAAAATTTTTTAAATTTTAAAATATTATTATTTTTTAATTATATTTTTGACTAATAACACCTCAATCCTGAAAACTGTTGGCCTTTTTTAACCTCTTTAACCCGAATATGACTGTAAGATGGTTCCCAAAAGTTTTTTGTTAGTGAGCTTTTTATGACCAATAATGCCTTAGTCTAGTATGTTGAGATTGAGATCCTAACATAAAAAAAATCTCATATTAATCTTCATTTATGTAAAGAACATGTGTATTTATTTGATAATTTATGTGAATTTTTTATTTTATGTTATAACAATTTTTGAATATTGTCCATTTAGATGTAAAAATTTGGGTTCATTTAGATCATAAATAGATTCGATTTGATGACCCGATCAAAACATATTTAAATTTAAAAAAAAAAATTATTTTTTTCCTATAACTAAGTATTGAATTCTCATTCTTAAGGAATTAAGATGTTTATTAATACTAATTTTCTTTACATATTATGTTTATGCAATTAAAAAATTAATAATAATAATTATCTTATAAAATATTTATTATTAATTTAATTATTTTTAATTTAATTTTCAGTTCAATCCTAACTAAATATCTAAATCCATGATCCTTTATTTTGATGGATTAAAAAGTTTAACCGAATTTGTAAATAATAGTGAAAACTCATCGTTATCTGTTTAAAAAAAAATAGTATGCTTCTACAGGGTATGCTATGATTTGGCAGGTAAGGCATCAATTATTTATTTGAACTAGTTGTGGGTTCAGCTTGGCGCTTTGCACGGTTTTTTATCATTATTTTTTTTTATTTGTGTCTATTTAAAATATTTTACTATGTATAAATTATTATTATTAACAATTTAAAAGAAAATTACATAACATAAATAAAATTTTTTAAATAACTACATATTTAAATTTATTATATATATATATATGGGATAACTCTTTAAAAATTAAGGAATTCATCATTTGATGTGATTTTTTTTTTTTTATAGAGGTCTGTTTATACTTTTTTATATAAAGATGAGCTTTCGTTTTGTTTTCAATAAATTGGATTCATTAAATAACTTGATGTCAATTTCACATATACTTGTTATCAATGCGCTAATTAAATCTATTGAATTGAATATTATTATTTTGATAATTTAATCAATAAAATTTAAGAATAAAACCTATTTCATATTCATATTCATATTAATTATAATTTTTTAATTATTTTTCTCAATTTATTTTTTTTCATAAATAAAAGACTCATTTTTTATTAAAAAAAAATCTATCATTTAGTGTGAGATTTTGATTCGATATTAAAAAAAAAATCTATCAGTCCAACTCAGAATATTTGATGGTTATGAATTTAGATAATTCAAATAGGTTTTGCGAAGAGAAACTAGATTTAGAAGAAAGTAACTAAACTAGATTTAGAAGAAAATAACTAAGTTATATATTAATATATAATGACAAATATTGTTTTCCCAAAAGACAATATTCACTCTGCTGTTGGGAAAAGTTAATTGTTAATTTAGGTGGGAATAGGGTTGGATTAGGTCAATATAGTTATAAACGTATTATTTCGTGTGTATTTATATAAAAACAACATTAACAACAACTCTTTTGTAATTAAATTGATAAAAGTTTTAGCTAATAATTTCTAAAATTGCTAAAAGAAGTAATATGAGTAAAATATACATTTTAACAATATTTTTTAAATACACAAGTATGGATTTGTGTATGGCAAAACCTTTAGATAAACCTAGCTAATATATGATAATGACATCTTATATATAAGATTTTATTTTAGAATGTAACCAATACATAAATTATTATATTGATGATATGAGATCTTCAAATTATGATAATAGATTTAGGTTTATTTTGATCAAATTTAAATATGCACTTCAGTTTTTAAAACTGTAAGAATGAATAAAGTATGAAATTTATTCGAAATTTTAATGTAAAAAGTATCACATATTTGGATTGTTTCCCTAAATTTACAGTCATATACTTAGTATATATTTTGCATTTATCTCCAATAAATATATAACCGATTTGCAGCCTATTTAAGAATAAAAACATGATTTGAGATAGGTTGAATAAAAACTAATTATATCGATCAAATCAAACCAATTGAATTCAATATATATTAAAAGCTATAGCTTTGTTATTAGTGTGGTTCATATTAATTTAAAAAATAGGTAAATTAAATTTTTCTGCTTAGTTATGGTTTGAATATAAAAAGAATTGATTAAAATTAAGTCGAATCGAAATATACTAAAATTATACATTTTAATTTATATATACCTAAATTTTAATTTTATAGAGATTTTTTCATTTAGGTTCCGTTTCGGGACAAGAATTGAAATTTAAATTGAGAATTTCAATTCCAATTATAATTTTCTAGAATTAGAATTCTGTTGAAATTATAATTTTAACGTTTGTTTCACATAAAAAATTAGACTTGAAATTAAAATTAAATAAAAAATTAATGATAATGAAAGTGTTTATTTGAATTGAAAGTGGTGGTGGACCACCAGCAGTGGCGGATCACCAGCGGTGGCGGTCCGGTGAGTCATTGTCGTTGGTGATGACGGTCCGACGAACTATCATCACCAGTCATAACCGTCAGACGAGTCACTGTCTCCGGAGATGACGGTGACGGTGATAGTGGTGCTGAGAGTAGCAGTGAGAAAGAGAATTGTAGTGGTGATTATGAAATTGTAATTCTTATGGGTTGAAAATGAAATTGTAAAATTGATTTTTTAATTATATTATAATTTAATAAAATTATAGTTAGAATTCTAATTCTAATTTTACATAGCTGTTAAACTCTGAAATTGAGAATTTCAATTCTAATTCTAACTCTAATTTCAGAATCTCCCAACAGAACCTTAGTGTTTTTGTTTATATTAAATTTTAATTTTTTTTTATTTTTTTAAGTTTTAATTTGACTTTTATTATATAAAATTTTCATTTATTTAAAATATAATTTATTTTTATTTTATTCTTTCATAAATATATTTAAATTATAATTTAATATTATAAAAATATTTTAATTTATATAATACATATTTTTTATTTTTTCAATATTTTTATCTTATATTTCAAACCAAATATATCAAAAATAAAACAAACACTAGCCTTTGAATTAAACTCCAATATTTTTGTTCACAACCTTGTCCTCAATATGCTTTTTTTTTTTTATTCACAATAATTATATATTTTTTAATTCACTAAATCAATTATTCAATAGTTTAATATTTATTTAATTATATAAGCAGGGAATTTAATTTTTTAAAATGATAAATGGAGAAATAAGAAATTATAGCATAATAATAATAATTGGCCAATAACTTTTGGCTCTAAAAAGCATACCATGTGCTAAGCTTGTTTGCCCATATAATTGTAAGTTTGTAACAATAGTTTAATTAATTAATTTTGTAGGTAATTAATTATATTAAAGTTTAATTAATTAGTCTAAAAAGCATACCATGTGCTAAGCTAATTGGTGTTGCTGCTCGGTAATATCAAAGTTACTATTGATTGCTACAAAGGAATAAAAGAATAATGTAAAGAATATTAATTGAAACATAGCTTTGCACATTTGGTTTAATAATATATTTTATTATTTATGAATTCGAAATTTTAGTTCATGATATATATTTTGTTCATTACTCAATATTTTAATTATTAATTATAAATTTATTAATTTTTTTATCACTTTAATCTCTAACCTTTTTAAATTATATATATTGTAATTTATTTTTAATGATTTAAAATTGAGAGCATTTTATTTTTTAAATTATTAATTTTAAAACACTTGAATCATCAAAATTTCTATAAATTATTATTTTTATATAATTATAGAAAGAATAATTTTAATTTTTAAAATAATATGGAAGGATTAAAGTGAGTATTAAAATAAAATTTACACATTTTAAAGGAAGCTTTGAGTTTTAGTAGCTTTTATTCTCTTCTCACTTTGTACATCTAAACGACTTGTCATTTTCATTAGCTACTCTTTAATTAAATTGTACCAATCTTTGTCTCTACTCAATCCTCATGTTATCTAATTCTAACAAATCAATCTTTGGCTTTACTCAATCTCAATGTTATCTTAAATGAGTTGGTGGGTTCATTGAGAGGACATGGCAATTGTTTTTGGATAAAAATGATGCCATTATACCCTTGTTTTGATGTGCACTATTTTGGCTTTTTCTCACCCTATTTGCCTCATTCCCTCTGAATTATTTCCTCCGTTTCCCAACAAATATATTAATTGTAAAATTCATAATTATTAAAAAAAAATTATTTATTTTAATTTTTCTTTATTTTTCTCTATTTTATATCCCTTACTTCATCCATCTTATAATAAAAATCACATTTTTTCACAATTTAATTATCTCATTTTTTAATCCAAACTATATTTCATCTTAACTTTACCATAATATTTTCATTAAAAAAATATAAAAATTAATTAAAAATATAAAATATAAAAAAATTAGGAAGATAGAGAGATATTAAAAATATAAAAATAGAACTAATTTTATTTTCTTAATAGTAATGTATTTTAGAATTATAACATTTAATGTAAGATGAAATAAATAATTATTATCTCCATTTTCAACACATTTTATAATGAGAATATTATTATAATATTAAGATAAAATATAATTTAAATTAAAAAATAAAATAATTAAATTGAGATATATTAAAAATAAAATTAAAACGTTTGCCTTTATTTGTATTGTAATTTTAATCCCATCATGTTAACCAAAGAAATGCTTTCAGTTTGTGAATTATAATTATATTTAAATCAATTATTTTTTACTTTTATAAAAAAAAAAAATTTAAATCGATAATTCATATTTATTCAAATTTATTGATGCAACGTTTTAAATAAATCACATGAAAATTCAATTTAAATATTAATAGAATTCAATCATGTATTTGGAATAAATTTTAAAATAATAACACTCATTTTGAGTTATATTGTTTGGAAATAATTGAAAAGTATATATATATATATATATAATTTTTTTATTTTATTTTTATATAAAAAGAGTCATGTTAATTTCAATTGAGGCATTTTGAGTCTTTTAATAGTAAATTTTTTTAAATGAATTAAATTTTTACAAAATTTGATATGATTTCATTCTTTTCATAATTTTTTTTTAACTCAAACAAATTAAATTTATTAATTATAATTTTTAGAATAAGAAAATTAATAAAATTAAATTAAATTAATGTAAATTTTGAATTTTAAAATGGACTGGAATAATTGATTATTGGTGATATTTGATTATTGGCATCCTTATTAGTTAGATAGTTTCATTATTAAATGAGTCATAAAATAATTATTCATAGTTTTTTATTTTTTTTTTAAATTATATTTGTTTGCTTCTTGTTTTCAATGACCTTCACCCTAATCCCACCTAATTATTTTTTTCTCAAGGTCAGTAAGCAGTTATGTTACAGAAATTCTTTGTCCATATATGGATGTAAATCATTTACTTAAAAAATAATAATTTAGATAAATTTAAGTAAAAATATAAAAATATATTAAATGAATTAATAATTATTATTTTATTTAGTTTATTTTAAAATTAATTTAAATATTTTATCAGAAATAATTTTTTTTTAAAAGTGAATTAATTTTGAATCTATTATTCAGAATAATATATATTTACCGTTAAGTTATGTTTTGATATACAAAATAAATTTATCTAAAATAACTGTTTTATAATTATATTTTGTCATTAATTAAAAAAAATGGATAAATTATTATATTATATTTCTTATTGCACATTTTTATGATAGTTTGTAGTAAAACTAATATAAATACATATATTTGCTCTTATACATAAAAATATATACAATTAAATTGTTGAAACTAAGTAATTGATCATGAAAATAATTTCAATATAATATTTACATTTTTCAATATAATATATATTGAAAATTAATTACTTATATTAATATATATTTTATACATATAATACTTAAATAACTAGGCGATCATTATTTATAATTAAACACGTTTGCTGAACTAAATAGGCTTTTTTTCTTTTTAGTTTTTTCAATTTGTGATAAACGGTTAGTAGTAGTGCTTGTTATCAATTAATCATATAGTTGACATATATTTCAAATCGAATTGATTATTTCATTTTTTTTATATTTTTCAAATCAAAATTGAATTTTTTTTATTTGATTATTATCTAATTGATTAATTGGAATATATATATAAATTTTTAAACCAATAAAAACTACATTTTTTTTTATTTTTGGTTCATTTTAAGCTAAAATCGGTACTTTTTTTTTTCCACAAATTTAATTAAGAAAATGTTTATTTAGCCAAATTCATATGCATATACAACTAAATTCTATATATTCAACCCCTAAAAAAATCTACCTATTTAAAATTATAAAAAATTAATAAAAAAATATTATACATTAAAAACTACATATTCATATTACTAATTCAATACATGAAACAGGTCAAATTTAAACACGTGCAACTGAACTCAAATAAAAACCCAAAGAAGTTAAAGTAAAAAATAAAAAATGATGACGACTAAATATACAGTATTAATTGGGCCATCGAGACAAAGTTTAACTAGGCTAGAGTTGCGGATACTATCGCTAAGTCCAAGTGATTTTTAACCAGAAAGCTCAAGGCACTACAAAAAAAATCTTCGAGTGTTTCAATTCACTAAAAGCACTAAACACTGCTAGACAATTTACTTGTTGTTTAAGGAGAATTAATCCCGATCAATATCGACTTCAATCAATTATAATTATTAAGTTTAAGCAATTTTTAATTAGAAGGTCCAAAATAATAGAGAAGATCCTCATAGTGCCTCAATCCATTAAGCACTGCTAGACAATCTCGTCTGTTGTCTAAGGAGAATTCATCCTGATCGACACCGTCTTGAAGCACAAAGTACTGCTAGGCAATCTTGCTTGTTGTCTAAGGCGAGTTCATCTTGATTGACATCAAACTCAATCAACTATAATTGCTAAGTTCAAGCGATTTTTAACTAGTGAGCCCAAATCAATATAAAAACCTTCAAGCGCCTCAATCCACTAAACACCGTTACACAATCTCGCTTCTTATTTAAAGAGAGTTCGTCATGATCGGCAGCTCCTAGGAGCTTATCTTATACATGTTGGGTTTATTAAATAACCCTAATTTATGTTCTAATATAAATCCTAATAGGTAAAGGACCTTTGTAGTGGGCCTAATGGGCAAGAGCCCATTAACTGGTTCAACCCTAGTGTAAACCTATATATATGCTAGCTGG
>CANXYC012958731.1:0-18132 GCA_948193065.1 Aleurites moluccanus | reverse complement strand
ATGAGCATTTGAGCAATGAACCAAGGAAATGGAATTAGAAACAAAAAGAATAAGTAAAGTGAAATAGAAAGTGCTCAGTGAGATGAGTAATATATACATCATTATGCATATCCATGTCATGATTTGTTCACCCAATAAACGTGTTTCCTTATTGATTAAATACTATTTTTCTAATGTTATTCATCATTTGATCGTTCATAAGATTGAAATCACCATATCCATTGATTGTTATTGATATTGAAATGCCTATTGTAATTGATTGACAAGTAAGCTCATGTGTACAGATCGAAAGCCATGGTACCGTAATGTTCTTAATGAATACTTGATATTATTATTGATTTCCATTGGCCTATTTACATATGGATTTGACAGAGCTTCCTTACCGACAGAGTAGCGAGTAAATACCGTTGGCGTTGTGCACAATGACTTCTATACATTATTTACCTAGCTAGGAAGGGACTTGTCCTAGCCGTGAGGTCTAGCCACCTTACGTAATTTACAAGCGAAAACTAATGTTACATGTGATACATGTTCATGGCCCAATATCTATCTTATCTACATGATACGAGTAATGTTTATCTATTCATTGATTCCAAATTTATATCTGATTGTTTACCATTGATTGTCATTCTTCATCCATTATTGTTTATTATCAATATGATTGTTACATGTTCCAAACTCCCAAAGATATTTGGTGTGCAAATTAATTAATCTTTGACAAACAAATTTGAAATGCTACTATTCATTCATTACATTTATTGATGCTTGACTTCCATTGATAACATTTATTATCATATGCTTATATTTCATGTTTAAAGATGTATACATGCTCACTGAATATTTTTATACTCACCATATAGTGGTTTATAATTTTTACAGGAATGAAACAGAGAAGGCTGATTCCAAGTCAATTTCTTTTCTGACTTGGGATGTCAAGTACATCGAGATAGAATTTTATTCACTAAAGGTCATAAGTGTCAACTCTTAGAATTCTATGATACTGTGTATAATTAGGTGATTAAGTACTATAATGATCTATGAATAGTGAAATAACTGACATTTCAGTGGCATTTAAAATGTAATGTGTAATGCTTAATGATTGATAAAGATAATGATAGCAAAGGTATAAAGAAAGTGATATTGAAAAAGCTAAAATGAAATTCACATATTTTGAAATACATTTAGAAATGCCATGTATATTTGTATAAACTGTGAAGTTGAGGGTATAAGGATGACAAATTATTAGGAGTATAAAAATTTTGTGTAAGCTGTGTAATTTTTGAAAAACCCGATTTTGGGTTCGAAATAAGGTTAAAATTACAAAGAAAACTCTGGCAAAATTTTTGAAAAATTAATAAGTAATAAATTAATTGGAATATTAATGAATGAGTTATGAATGATTATTAATTGGATTGTTAATGGGTTTTACGAATTTCCGATGACCTTAGGTCTACCTGTGCCCTAGAATCGTCATATTTCAAAAGTAAGATGTGACACCATAGCCCCCTTCGATCACCATGTAGCTATGCCCCTGCTAATAACCAAAATCAGAATGGGTGCAACGTTGTTCACATCCTCTTCGATCATCAAACCCTTGAAATATGATTTGAATACATTAAGGGTGTTTAGGGTTTGATTTGATTGGTTTAGTGCAAAAATTTCTAACCAAATCAATAAAGTCAATTTTTAAGCACTTTAATTCTTAATCAAACCAAGTAATATTAAAAAAATCTAAAATAAAGCTATTTGTTCTCAGTTTGGATAATCGATTTAGTCAGTTTGACAAAAATAACAAATAAATAATATAAAAAAATTTAAGAGATCATAAAAATTTAACAAACATTAAAATAAAATTATATTTTAAAAAATACAAAATTATTAGAGTATTTTAAAAAATAACTTTTTGACTACTCTAAAAGAACTACTAAGTAATTGATGGATTCACCCAATTAAAAATATATAAATTCGGCTTTCATTAATAGAAATACGACTTTCCAAGTCTACAATTAATGCTATTAATTTTTTAACATAAAAACCAACTCTTCAACTTTCCAAATAATATTTATTTTAACAATACCATTAATTTGCATGATAATTTTAATATATATGATCGATATGAAAAATAAAAAATTAAGAATATAAAAAATAAAAACTACCATGATATTAATAAAATCTTAATAGTCTATTTTTGAAAATATTTTTAAGAGTATAAGAATACATATCTAAAATAATATGGTTTTATTATATTATCGATTTAATTGTATTTTTATTTTCTTAAACCAAAATCAAATAAAAAATTCAGTTTATAAAAATTTTAAAACTATGACCAACTATGAAATAATATAAATCATGATTTTTTATTTGAATTGAATTAGATTGATTCAATTTGATCGATTTGTTTAATTTTGTGCAGCCCTAGAATACACTATCATTGTTCTCGATGCTTCTAGAGCTTCCTTCGTCGAATGGTTTCTCAAAATATATCCCCGCTCATGCTTAGGAATTCTCGAGATTTCTTACACAACTTTCTGGTCATGATTATGTTGGTGATGATGATGATGATGATGAAGAGGAAAGGAGGATAGATAAGTTCATAACTTTTTCTTTACGGCTTTGTTTGGAGCAATAATTATGCAAAGGAAATGAAGAGAAATTAAATAAGAAAAATGAAGAGAAGAAAAGAAAAAATTTGAATTTCCTTTATGATATTTGGATCTTCTATTTGCATAGAAAGGAAATGTACATTTATTTGCTAAATATTTACTTTTTCAATCTTATTAAAAAATAAGTAATGAAAAAAAAAAAGAAGGGTATTTTTGTAATTTATGTTAAAAACCCTTTGATTTCTTTTAAAAATGGAGAGAAATATTTTTTGTTCCAAAATCTTTAATGAGAAAATCACATTTACTCTTATTTCTTTTCTTTTCTTTTCTTTTCTTTTTTATTGGAAATCAAATGAAAGAAATTTCTTTAATTTCTTTTCTTTTATTTTCTCTTCATTCCTCTCAAAACAAACATAGCCTAACATATGGATATATAAAAAACTGAACAATTAAAACTAAAATTAAAGATTTGACAGATAAAATCATACACTTCCAGCTCCAGTTTTATGAGAGTGGACAAAATTACCAGCATACTGCTTTTGTCGACAAATGACTGCTACAAATATTCGATCTCCCAATACAATAACGTCTTCAAAAGGCGAAAATTAGAGAAGAGAACTGTAAGCTTTATAAAGATTATACACATGGGTAGTATTCGAAGGAAGGTATTTCTGATATAGAATGAACCAGCAAGTGCATTCTCTTTGAAGTTCCTGAAAAAGTTGAGCAAAATTTGTGGTAGAAGAAATCCATCTAATATATCGACAGCAACATAAGTTTTTAAGTCAAGCCTATTTTTGCCTCAGTTCACAAGCAAAGCAAATTAGGCACCAGCAGCATAAATTGTTATAGACACTAGTAAAGTATTCTCCTCAACGAGCCACAAACCCTTGTGCCTTTCATATTCGACAAATCTTGCTTTCCATGTTAACTGCAGGAGACGAAATTGGAAGAAGAAAGCTACCAATTTAAGTAAGTTTACAATAACCTCCTTCGCTTCAAACGATCTCTTTATTCCAAGAAACTAATGTTTTTTATCACAATTTTGAAGAACAATGAGCCTAAGTTTAAAACAAGAGGCATAAGATGGGTTGAGGGGGCTGATATATATTTTTATATAGTAGCTTCACATTTTAGAAATTTAAAAATTTTTATAAAATTTTTTAAAAATTATAATTTGATAGTATTAGATGTAATGAATCTAATGATATATTTTTTATACTAAATAAAAATCAAATGGATAGCAAAAAACGCATTACAAATTTTGTATATTAAATCTAACGGTTTATATTTAACGCATTTGTAATGCATTTTTTGTTATCTATTTAATTTTTGTTTAGGATAAAAAAAAAATATATCATTAGATTCATTACATAAAATACTATCAAATTATAATTTTTAAAAATTTTTATAAAAATTTTTAGATCCCTAAAATTTGACACATGAGAAGGTACTATATTTAAAAATATATAGCAGCCCCCTCAACCCGCATAAGATGGCCTAAAATAAATATCAAAAGCATAACAAGTGAAATTAATGGAAGCACTTCAGGTTGCCTTTTTACGTGCAAATGTTGCAATCCCACAAAGACATCTCAAATGCACTTTTGTTAGTGGCATAGCTTTTTTGAGAATTAAAGTGAAATTGTGTAACATCAAGTAAAGAGATCCAATCCTTCTAATTGGTGGATACAAAATGGCACAGGTATTCCTCCACAAGTCCATTGAACAATTCTGTTTGACCATCCGTTTGTGGGTGAAAGATAATAGACATGTCCAGTCGAGATCCCAATAATCGAAATAATTCTGACCAGAAAGACCCCACAAATCAAGGATCATGATCACTGACAATACTTTTTAAAACACCCCGGTACTTCACAACATGCTTGAAGAATGCCCGCACTGTATTTTCTGCTGTACTGGTTTTAGCCATTGTGACAAATTTGCAAGTGTGCTAGATATAATAGCCATAACAATCTCTATATCCACCCTCCAAATAAAATTTTTTGCTTGAATCAAAGTATAACCAGTTGTAGATTTCAAGCCAGTCGAAGATGCTTCCAATCGTTCAAAGTAAAGAGGATCAGATTTTTCTTCAATACTTCCCTTAATGTAAACTTCATTCTTCTCTTCTACTAAAGGAGAGAACTGAAATTTCAAAAGAACTTCATAGTCCAAGTAGTCTGCATCTGTCTGATTATCCAATTCAAGACTCCGACAGTCTACCATACACAAGCTTCCTGGTTTTTCGTTATAGATTCCTTAAGCAGAAATTTCTACCTCATTAGAAGTCGAAGAACTAGTAAATAGAGAAATGTCTTCACCATTTTTCACATCAAGTAGCATTGTAAGAACTATGTTATAGTTTATATTGACTTCAGAATTTACAAGCCTTAACATTGAGACAGATTCTTTATCCAAATGCTTCTCAAAAAACTGATTAGACAATTTTTCCTTCAAAACTCCTAACTGATATACAAAACCTCATATGAACAGAATGTTGGAGTTGCTAAGATTTTTGGTAAAAATCAAAGCAAATTAAGAAAAGCAATGGCTCTCCTTATTTGTGGCAAGAATTGTAGGAAGTGTGTAAAGAATTGTAGGAATTTTGTGTAGTGTTAGGTAGATTAATTGTTGACTAAACAAGCCACTCTCTCCCTATAAAAGGATTATTGTAATATGGAAAAGATGAGTGAGTTGGAGAGGAATTATTGTAAGAAGTTTATATTCAAAATGAAGAAAAAGGAAAGAAAAAAAGTTGCAGCATTTGTTTTTTATGTGTTTTCTGTTTGTTCAAGTTTTATGCAATGAATATTTTATTTTTTAATCCTCTCCATCTCCGACAAGTGGTACCAGAGCATCTAATGGTTTCAGAGAGCCTGTGATGAATGAAAAAAAGAGTCTTTGAATTAAAATATTAGCGTTTTGATGTCTTTGGTTCAAGATGAAGTTAAACTTCATCAAATGTTTATTTTTCTACAAATTCCACCACTTTCAGGGGTGATAAATGTGTTGATAGTTGATTGATGAAAGACCTTCATGTCCAAAAACTGAATTTGTTGAAAGACCTGCATGTCTCTAAACTGAAACAACTTGGAAGGGACCAAAGCAAGTCCAAAAACTGCTGTTTGAAGGGACCTTTTCATGTCCCTAAACTGAAAAAGTGAGAAGGGACCTGTGCATGTCCATAAACTGCTGAAAAACTCTTTGAAGTGACCTAAGCAAGTCCTTAAACTGCAGAAAAATGAAGATGATGAAGAGACCAGCATGTCTCAAAACTGCAAAGATGATGGAACAGACATGCAAGTCTCAAAACTACTAGAAGAACTGAAGGGACCATTAAGTCCGTAAACTGAAAATGTTTGAAGGGAAATTATTAACATGTTAAAAACTGCAAAATGAAAAAAAAAATAAAAAATTGAGGTTGCTGTAGTTGAATGTTCTCATTCATCTTGTTGTTGAAGAAGAAGGAGAAAAAATGAAAGTTTGAAAATCTTCAATTTCAGCAAAAATCTTAGCAAGGAGGAGTATTGGAGTTGCTGAGATTTTTGGTTGGAGTTGCTGAGATTTTTGGTTAAAATCAAAGCAAATTAAGAAAGCAATGGCTTTCCTTGTTTGTGGCAAGAATTGTAGGAAGTTTGTCTAGTTTAGGTTATAGTTATTAAAACCAGACCGGACTAGCCGGTCGAACAAAAAAAATTGAGAACCGAATCATGGACCGGTCCGGTCATCTTCAAAAATCCATTCCTAAAAATTAGTTAAAAAACTAGTGAATCGGATGAATCGAACCGATTTTTTTGGTTTGATCGGGTCAAAATTTTTTTAAATTTTTTAATTTTTGATAAAAAATAAGAAATGTCAAGTTATATTTATTTTCATCATATATATAATAAATGTCAAATTATATATACTTATATATGTATACCAATTTTTTCCAATTTAATATGTTCGATTCCGATCAAACCTCTGACTCTATGATCATTTATCTTTATCGGTTTTTTAATCAGTTTGATTTTGAAAACATTGGATTTAGGTAGATTAGTTATTGACTAAACAAGTCAGTCTCTCCCTATAAAAAGATTGTTGTAACATGAAAAAGATGAGTGAGTTGGAGATGAATTTTCATTTATGAAAAAAATAAATAAATAAATAAAATTCCAACCTCTGTTTTTTATGTGTTTCTGTTTGTTTAAATTTTATGCAATGAATATTTTGTTTTTTAATCCTCTCCATCTCCAACATAGAATTACCAATTGGACAGGGAAGGACCGACGTTATAGCTTGGGGCGTGCATGACCGCTCCAAACTTTTCAAAATTAGTTATTATATATATATCATATTGACTTCTTTAAAATTTTAAAATATTATAGTAGTTCCTTAAACTTTTATACCTGTATATTTTTAAAATTGGCCTTCCAAATTTTTGAAATTTTATTTATTTCATATGTATTTCATATTTTTTCTTAAATATATATAAATTATCCGAAATTTTAAAATTATATTTGTTATCAATGTATTATTATATTTATACAGTAAAACTTCTATAAATTAATAATGTTGAACCAACAAATTCTATTAATTAAAAGATGTATTAATTAATCGATAAATTAATTATTTATTAATTTAAAGAGAGTATTTACAATTTAATAAATAATATTTAATCAACTAAAAAATTAATATTTTATTCAATTTTATAATCAATTTAATATGAGTTAAATAAATTAAAAAAAAATATATAATAAATTAAATATGAATTAATTAAAATGAAAAAAAATATATATATTATCAATTGAATATAAAAATATGTGTAAATAAAATATAAATTAAATGAAGGGTAAAAAAAATATATGAGTATAATTGTTTAGATTTAAAATAATTTTTATATATAAATCATTTCAAAAAATTTCTTTTGTTTTTCATAATTACAATGACTTTTTATCTAAAAAATATTTAAAAATTAATCATGATAAATGAAATATGTAAAACACAATATGAATATAGTAAAAAATATCACATATATACTTTTGAAAGTTAGTTAAGGTACAATATCAAATACATTAAAGTAAAATTAGATATGAGAAAGCACTCAATACATCAATAATACTTCATAAGTTTTTATTTGAATTCGAGAGTTTAATCCTAAATTTTTTAGAATCAATAAGAAAAATTAGAGATAAAATCTAACTAGATTTAAATTTTAAGAAAAAATAAGTAACAATGAACTTATATTTTAATAAAATATCATAGTCTATTATATATAGAATATTGATAAATTATTAATTTATAATACAAATGAGACAATATAATTATATATGTATTTTTGGAAAAGTATTATCTCATTAATTTATTGAAATTATTAATTTAATCCACTGGTTTAAGTCGGAACCGAAAAAAATTATTATATAATAAAAATTATTAATTTATCGAATATTAATTTATAGAAATTTTACTGTATATAAATAAATATTTTATAATATAATAATAATACTAAAAATTTTAAAATTTTTTATATTAATCTTAAAAATTTGATTTTTTTTTCACCACTATTCGACTCTCCAAACTTCGAAAAATAATGTGCTCAAAGTAAATAGGATCATTCACAGTTTTATTAGACCATATCTCCTCTTCTATATTACTAGTCTTTCTAATTGACAATGTAGCGTAGAAGCTCAAGCTCAACCTTGTCGAACAACCAGCAAGACGAGCACTAGCTAAAGATTCAGCAACATCGAAGAATCGACAAGCAACAACATAAAGTTCTTTCTCATCCCAAAATCCTTCCCCAAACCAATTTTTTGTTAGGAAAAAAAGGCTGGTAAAACCCATTAGAGCTGCTCCTAACAAACTCCGCCAAAACTCGCAATTTTCGATCTTTACCAAAAGGGCTGCAATTCTTTGCACAACCACAATCACTTGCATATTTCAATTTAAATCCATTGGGTGGCCACCAACCTTCATTACAGAAACTTGGTTCAGGAATTGAACTAAAAGGTAAATTTTTCACAACATCAAATTCATTAGAAACCAAAGTGTACTCATAATTCATTTAAGGAAGCATCAAGATTGATATTGGTTCAAAGCAATAAGAACCATCATTAGAATTCAAAAAATCTAAAGTTTCTCTAATCAAACTAGTAACACTACTCAAATTCTTGACATTTTCTAGCGTCAGAGCAGCCTTAAGATCAAGAACATTACTCGAACCGATCATACAAAGCTTACCTGAAGTTTCTGACCAAAACCCATCAAGAAAGAGCCTTACCAAGTCTCTCCCCACTTGAGAATAAAAAATCTGCTTCAACTTTGAGTACACCTTTAATATCAGTATAATAGGCATTTCTAGTGCGAAAGACCAAAGATTTAGAGAAGAGTTTGCTTGAAAATTTCACTACCACCACCACAACCAGTATGGAAATGGAGGATTTGTGTTTAGCTTTGGAGAAGAGTTTGGGACAATTAAAGAACAACGACAAGAGTAAGAGACTTCATGATTTGCATAGGAAATAACAGAGTTTAAAGAAAAGAAAGCCAAGAGAAGGAAATGTGTAAAAGAAATAATAAAGATGATCGTTGGTTTCTTGATATTGTGAGAAGCAAGAAGATGAAGAAGAAACTTTTGTTCATTTGCTAGTAAGTGGTTTTTTCCTTTTTGTTTTCAATTCAATTCATTTCTTTTAAAAATTAAAATAAGTGGATTGAATTGAAAAAAAAAAAAAAAAAAAAGCAAAGTTTAGGATATGTGAATTAATTATGCCCATGTTTTATTATAAAGCATTGTAAAGAACAAGAAAAACAAATCATATATAGTACCAACCAAAGTTTAATTTACTTGATTGTTTTAATTAATTCTCTAATTGCCTGCTGATTTTAGATTAAGCCAACTTAGAACTCTTCACACATTGTGACAAATGTTAGTGAAAACCATAAAGGTTGATGAAAAAAAAATTCCGAAAATTTGAAATCTTCTCTTCTGCTTCAATTATTCTGCCTATATGGTCTTATTTACATGTCAATTCTTTTTGCCTATAAAAATTTATCTACTTCAAAAGGACTTTTTCTTTTTTTAATTAATTAGTTTCTGATAGAGGTTTGAACTCGCTAGTTGAAGATTTGAGCTTGCAATCTCACAGTTTTAAAATTCAAACTCGCTAACTTTAAACCAGATGAAGAATCAACATAAAGATTTGTTAAATTGCAATGGCCCGCAAAATTTATGAAGCATTATAACATTATGGTTCAATTTATAATGATCTTCAAAAGTCAAGGTGTTAGGCATAATTTACCCACACAAGAAAGAAACACCAACAGTATCAATTTATAGCTGACATTCTAGCATTTTAAAGAATATGGTCCAATCTGCAATAACCTTCCAAACTCAGGAAAAGATGTTGCCAGGGTTTAAACCATAATCTTCTATTTTATGATAGAAGCACTCGACCACTAAGTCAATCTATGTTATGAGATAAGCACTAACTCAATCTTCCACTGAATCCATGGTTTTGAAGTTTCATTTTATATAAACAAGCAGCCGCAGAACAGTTTCTACACATCGATAGAATGGATTAAGATTATATATATATATGGTAAGCATAGGATCTTGCACGTGTTGCTCAAGTAAATAGACAATCAGGTTCTAGCCAAAAAAAAAATCTACCAAAAAAACAAACTAGACAATCAGATGAGATTTTAGAGTCTCCATTCTCTAGTCTTTATCCATATATCTATACCTCTGTACAATTTGAAACGCATATTCAGGCACCCCATCGAAACAAACATAATTCTCCGGAACTGAATTTGAACTCTTCAATATGAATTAGTCCTATATTCGCAAATGAGATAAGTCTACCAAGAACTCATTCATATTGCAGCAGGTTGATTATTCCCTCCTTTTGCCAAATTTTGTAACTTTTCAGGGTCTTTGATTCCAATTTGTGAAAACTCTTTCAAAAGCATATCAACACACCCGTGTAAAGAGTCCTTAAAACTCTTTGAGCAGCTCTTATCACCCTCATCAACATCCTGAACTCCACCTTTAACTAGACATCCCACCTGAGCACCATCCATGTATGCTTTACATGCCACCAGAATGTCATGAGCATGCTTGTGGAAATGGCCCAAAACAAAGTCCTCAAAATGCTGCATTCAACCACATTTTTCAATTCTTAGGTTTTAAATGTAGAAATAAGCCCACCAAGCATTTCTGAAATACACAAATCCTTCACAATTACAGATAACAAATGCAAAAACTGCAGCAAGATAGAAGTAAAATGTTTTATGGAAATTCAGTTACAAGTGGAGCATTCCTGAGGCACACAGGATCCATTGAAATAAAAAAAATATTATTGTCCAGATTCTTACAGCTATTCGTGGTAATATCCTCCTACTTAATCTTCACACAGGTCTTACCAACATATTTTCAATGTTAATGTACAAAAGAATTGTTTATTCATCTCCAAGAGATAGATTACAAAAATAATTAACATGAAAATTTAGGCTGGCAAGTGGACTTTTTTTTTCATATTTCCATGATGCCAACCTGTTGCAGAATGCAATCCCACATCGGTGGGATAAAGAAAAAATGAACACCACCATATAAGTTAGTGGGCAGCAAAACCAAACTGGCTTAGGCCATTTTGGTATAAAGCAAGCCCACTAACCTTATGAAGCCCAAGAAACAAGCACGCCAAGCAGCTGCACGGCCAGGCCCATTATGCAGCTAAGCCAATACTCCCATGATGCAAAGCCCAAGCAGATAAACTCATGGTCCAGATAACATAACATATTAAAAATTCAACACAATCACAATGACTGATGACAACTCAAAAGCTAGAATGAATAATTAGAAAACATACCTTCGGTGGCCGCCTCATTGCGTAAACCATTGTCCTCAGTGACAACATAAATGTATTCTCATTATACTGCTGTGATTTTAATTCACCATTTGGCGAGCCACTCATATATTCGTATCCAGGCTCATTGAAAAAGGGTTTTTGATTCAATATCAGTGCTTGTATAGAGACTAGAACTTGTAATGTAGTTGAAACACCAGGAAGCCACTTCTCATTCTTGTTACCACGCCAGGTGCCAAGAAGGCTGAGGCATACCTTCCCACAACTATACAAATTTGGGTTGAGTCGAAGACCACCAGAATGATAGTAGACATGCTAACACAGACAATTCCAATGTTAGACCAAAATTTTGCAAGAGAAGATTCAAATACAGTCATACATACACCACTTAAATCACATACCGGTGGTACATTTGGATAACCACTAGGGAAGAAAACATCAAAGAAGAAGAGACCATCATGGTATGGAGTACCCTCTGCTCCAATAATTACAGCCCTCAATAGGTCCATCCTTGATTCATAAACCCTAACAAATATAGTATCTGCTGGCATAATAAAAAAGTCATTAATGATGATGCAAAAGTAGACAAGGAAAAAAAGGTAGTTCAGCAAGGGACAAACCCAACGAACAAATTATTTTTTCTTCAGTTTCTAATCCATTATCCTAAAGAAAGAAAGAGGTAGACCTCAATTAACTTGGGGGAGAGAAGTACTGCATAATCTAGATGCATTACAACTATCAGAAGTAGCCAAAATAGTTTAAAGCGGAAATAAAGAATCCATATAGCCTACCACAATTAATTTTGGGATTAAGGTTGAATTGAGTTTTTCCTAATCCATTATCTTACATCAGAACCAGTAAGGAGGCAAAGGCAGAGCAATTTCACAGGACAAAAGTCATATTGCACCCACATATTACACAATTGGCATCTTATGGTCAATGCCAAATGGGAAGAGCAGGAGCAGAACTAGGAATCAAAAATGTTCTTGACATGAGAAATAATTGTTTGGTTGTTATTCTCTTAGATTTAAACCTAAAAAGATTCAGAGTGCCATCAGTGGTTTCTGATAGATGGAAGAAGGCTTCATGAGAGGGAATGAGTAGCACACATCCTTCAAGAGGTTTACCAATACTTATCAAATGCCTAAACACGATTCTTTGTTATGGTTCTAACAGATGCACATAAAATTAAGAGCAATGCGTAATTTATGGTTTAAAATTATTGCACAAGTTAATTTATAAATAATTCTACTCTCACATCAACATAACCTAAAAATTGAAAAAAAAAAAACAAAAAGAAACATATAGTTCACTGATCTTAGACATGTTTAACTAAAAAAAGAAATTATAAACATAATGCTTCTGTCACCTGAAAAAGAAGAATTATCTAATGTTACGTGGGAAAAAACAAAACCACGACTATTCTACACCAAGAGGCTATAAGACACTATTTCACATTTCTGCAATGTCTAAAAATTCTAATGGCTATAATTATGAAGTTCACAACAATAATAACAATTCAACTATGGATAGGGAAGGGAAAAAATGTAGGATTGATAGTTGGTATATAAATAAACATGGATATAGATTTTGTTTATTCTTCTCATTAATTTCCTTCTTGTTAAGATATTAGCTTAAACAATTCAGGCGTCCAGCTCCCACCTGCATAGCACTTGGGGCCTGAACTAGTAATATTAAAAATGTAAAACAGAAAACCCTAGCAAATAGGAACCCACTTAAATTCTGATAAACCAGCTCTTAAATTCTTAAGCATACACATATTCTGAAAAAGATTCAGATTCATTTCTGTTTTTTATTAGTTTTTCAGTTACATACCCAAAAAGTTTATTGGTTTCACTTTCAATAGCTAACATTTCACATGCTTTATTGACCACTATATTCAAAGAAAACAGTTCATCAGAACAAAGGACACAAGATCTGCAGAAGTTCTTGTCAATTCCATTTGGAAACAGAATGCATAGTACTTACCCGGCAAATCATTCTCCAGGATTCTCCATTCCTCCTGAATTCTCTTTGCCCAATTCTTAGTTGGCTGTGAGAAATATAAAACAAAAATTAAATAACATAGGAACATTAGATCAGAAAGCATAAAAGAAGAAATGAATTGCATCTTCTAAAACTAGTAACCTGCTTAGCTGAAGATCCTTTAGAACTATAATGATGATCTGAATGACCTTCAACAGTATCAAATTGTTTAAAAAGATGGTACTTCCTCAGAATATCTTCATTTACAGTTTTTGGAGTTCTAGCAACGCCCTCATCAGGAAGAGCATGTGCATGATGAAATGGATCATAGAAATCTGGGTGACTTACAGAGTCTAAAGATTTGAATTTAGATGTGAACCAAGACATAGATGGGCCTATTATATCAGGGTGATTCAATCCATCCACATTTGCAGGAAAACCTGGAAAAAACAGATTATCTGTACCACCTTGGTTGCTTATATTGAAAGGAGTATAATGTTCCCATGGCTCAGCAAAAGGAACTGTTGCTTCGTGCAAGCAATTTACAGAACTATAATTAGTTGAACTACTTGAAGTAACCGCTATCTTTTTCCTCTTGAGAATTGTGGGATTTGTAATGCTCCCTCCATGTTGTATGGTAATAGATTTCTTTTTACTTTGGTCAGTTTGCAGAAGTGACAAAGGGGAGGATAGGTCTGCTCCAAAACTATGAGTCATAGGGTCTGCAGGGATCTGAAATCCTGAACTGCCCACTGAAGCAGGCTTCTTGCTTACATCAGCAGCTTTTGATGACCATAATCCTGGCGTATTCAAATGATTTTGGTTTCTTGTATTCAAAGAATCACTTTCATTAACAGTCTTATCTGTCTTTTGAACAGAATCCAGCAAGTTAGGAATAGGAGCCTCCACTCCAGGAGGAATATCCACATTATCGAAGTGGGCTTGTAAATACGTATACGCATCAAAATCCATGAAGTCATCAGAAGTGAAATCAATATATGTGTTGTCAAAAAATAAATCAGAACTAAAACCATCTATGTTGACTGTTTTATGTATTCCTGGCGCAGAGCCATTAGATTGACAGAAAAGATAATTGGTCGAAGCATCCTGGCAAAAAAGAAAACATAAAATAAAAACAAAAGTGAAGTGGAAGAACAATTTAAAGAACAGAATTGTTGGATATACATTATACCTTAGCTTGATTGTGACCATCAAAATTAACTTTTAGAGCTTTCCCTTTATTCTTTGTGTCAACTTTCTCATCAAGGATCATGACATCAGGACAGTCTTCATCATTATCAACATCTATTACTTCATGAAGTATAAGCTGCAAGAAATTGTTTCTTTTACGGCTCCACAAAAACTAACCAAACCAACTGAATGAATCAATAGAATCCAAACTAAAAACTATGGTTTCATTATTAGTATGATTTGGATTGGTTTTAAAAATATAGTCAAACCAAACTTTGTGGTTTGGTTATGATTTAAAAACATGACAAACTAAGAACCAAACCAAACTAAAAAAAGGCAGAAACTAAATACTTTGGTTTATATGTACTTAATATTCCTTCTATAGAGATTTTTTTGTTTAGTTGTTTATGTCAATATTGTTTCTTGACACCTTTTTCAATCTTTTTAAGTTGATTTTACCGCCTACAATGGGATTTTCATGTCTTTAACATGAAATTGCACTTATTTTAGTCTTTTATAAATGGATTTAAGATATAATTTCATGTTATGAGAATATTTTAATTTTATATGAATATAATTTCATGTTATGAGAATATTTTATTTTTATATGATTAAAATTTTAATTTCTTATATTATTTTTGTTTTATAATTAAAACCGACTAAATTGATTAT
Organism: Aleurites moluccanus; assembly: GCA_948193065.1. NCBI lineage: Eukaryota > Viridiplantae > Streptophyta > Magnoliopsida > Malpighiales > Euphorbiaceae > Aleurites > Aleurites moluccanus. The sequence goes on along the minus strand of CANXYC012958731.1, from coordinate 2,832 downwards.
TCAAACTGAAATTCAATAGTATTTGTTTGGATTACTTTTAACTTTAATTGATTTAGATATAGTTTTAATCATTTACAAACCGACTTGGTTTGGTAAGAACTCTAAACTGACCAAATCGAATCATAAACACTCATATTTTCTTTATTACATCATTTGGGTAATCAAATGAGATTTGCTAACAAGTAGAGTTTTTAAAACAGCACCAATCGCATATTCCATGAATTGTAAGGCCAATGCCTTTCCAAATCCTTAAGCACCATCCTTAAGCAAGGTGCATTCAGTTAGGCACACAATTATATTAACTATACTAATACTAAGGGCTCCAAGAGCTAAAAGGCACACCTCAAGTATGAATCGCTACATCAATTTAATTTATTAAATTGTTTTAGTTTTGAACAGTCAGGATGAAGAAATGGCACCACTAATATGTTGCTTTTGCATAGAAAAGGAGTACTATCCAAGACCACTTTTGGCCTACACTGATCCAGACATTGTCTATTACTTTGCTATGCTCTTTCAAACATTCTCCACTTCTCTCTCACTCTCATCCTCTCACCATTTTGTGAAAAATGTCTTCTCTTGCTTGGCCTCAAATATGCAATTTAAACCATTTTATGTCCTCTTTCTATCTATTTCCCATCTTTTATCTCTCCTATTAGTCAGCAATTTTTTTTAGTGCTCTACTCATTCACTAACAAATTAATTAAATTAAACAATCACTTCAAAGATCAAAAATAAAATATACAATGAGAATATCTTTTTGTAGCAAACCACAAAAAATAATGGGACAACTTGTGTGGTAATGAAGGGGAGGGATGGATACAAACTCCCACAACATCTTATGAAGAGTTTCCAAGACATTAAAACTTTCAAAGCATGTTCAACAAGAAATTAAAGAGCACATGTTGAAGAATAAGCACTGAAAAAGAGCAAATGAATTTGGCAATTGTTCTAATGTCTTTGGGTAAGATGAAGGAGAAGATGAGATAATGGTCTTAATGCTTGCAGAAGAAGATTTGCATGCGTGAAAGACAATAATAATAATAAGATAAATAGACGAGAATTTTTGATGATTCAAACACAAATTATATATGACGGTGATGATGACACTTAACACAAATTGTATATGATGGTGATGGTGATGCTTATTCGATGCTTGGTAACGAAAATTGTCCTTTAGAAAAATATCAGAAAACAGTGTTGGATTATATACATATAACTAAAACAAAATAATCCCGCTCTAGTTAGAGTGAGTTATATGTCAATTTCTTTGATCACAAACAATTTTGGATAGCATTTATAAAATGGTCTAGATTTACTAAATCATTTTTTGGTACTTCATCCGACATAATCAAAAGACTACACCCCTGCACCCTTACTTTTCTTTCCTACAGTTTTAATATGCTCAATTTTAGTACCAAAACATTTGCTAGTCAACAGTAGGCATACTCAAACTATCTCAATATCGCCTCTCTCAACTTATCTTCAATGGATGCCACTTTCCTACAAATGCACTTTTTCCATAGTTGATTCTTATATTTCCAATTACCACAGAACCATCTCAGCATTCACATGTTCACCACACTAATTTTATGGCTATGGTTGCTTCTTCATCACCAAACGCTGGCTAATATGACCATATCAAATTACTCTTGTAGAACTTCCCCTTCAACTTATTGGACAATTTACAATCACATAAAACTCCATCACATTTCTCCAATTCACATATCCGGCTTTAATCTTATCATGGGAATACATTCCTTTGTATAATCGAGCCTAGGTATTGAAATAGTGTTCTTTACAGTGGCTCTACACCATCAATAATAACCCCATTTTAATCAATTCCCTTTACATTGCCAAAATTTCAATGTGCATATAGAATCCAAGGTGCTCCTCCATGATGCTGATTTCTTATCAACCCCAACACATATCCAAGAAAAAACACCATAAACTGATTAAGAAAGCCAAATAAACACTGAATTATACCAACTTCTGGGACTACTGATAAAGAATTGCATCAACAGCTACCAAAAAGCTAAATTTTATATTGTAATAAAAAAAAAAACAAAACTGATAAATTGCAAAAATTATCAGTCAAGACTCGGCCTTTTTACTAAATTAAAGTAATTTAAACTGTTGACAAAAAAATCAAAACCAACCCCCCAAAAAAACAGTATTAAAATGATACAAATGCAAATAAATAATATAAAAACGATCAATCAAAAACAAACAGTAAAAAATACGCCTTAGATTCAAAAACCCATGAATAAAAAGATCGATTATTTATATACCTGTTTGAGTTTAGGCTGTTTGTGATTGTGGATATGAGAAAACGGAGGCGCGATTTCGATCACTTCAGGGTCCATCAACAGTCGCTTCCTATGTTTATACGGAGAAAGAGTGAATTTCAAAGAAAGTTTAAGAAATAGAGAATTTTGAGAGACGGTGAAAGAGAAACTGACTTGGAATTCTTAGCAATGGGTATCGGCGGCGGCTGCATGGAAACGTCAGGTCGATCGGCTCTGGCTCTGGCTATACAGAGAGAAGCGGCTCTGGCTCTGGCACTGGCTTGTGTCGTGGTTTTAAAAATGGAATTTTTTCTTTTATGTTTGGTTTGTTAATAGAAATCTGCTTTTTGAGAGTTAATATTGGTTGCAATTTTGGGGCTTTAGGTTCGCGCCTGTCATTAGGGGATGTTGATAATTCTTTTCATAATTATATGAAATTATAATCTTTGTTTAATTATATTTATAGTAAGACAATGATATAATATATAAAACATTAAATTAATCATGTTTTAGAAAAGATGTGGTGTTATTCAAACATTTTGTG
>CANXYC012957736.1:0-22587 GCA_948193065.1 Aleurites moluccanus | reverse complement strand
CTTCAAACTGAGTTTTCTGCAACTCTGCTCAAATCGATGATTCTGCCCTAATAATAGACTAATCTAGAAGTCTATTGCATAAATCTAAGCCTTAATGCCTTAGAACAAAATATGGAACAAATTGGAGAAAAGACTGAAATTAATCTAAGCCTTAATGTCTTAGAACAAAATATGGAACAAATTGGAGAAAAGACTGAAATTTGCTAAAGAAGAAAAGAAGAAAATTTGTGAAAATCGCTGGCTGGTTTACTGGGGTTAAATAGACCTCTGCCCAGAAACACGCTGCCCAGCTCGCCAGATTGCCTCGGCAAAGCTCCCTCGCCTGACTGCTTCGGCAAAGCTCCTTCGCTTGACTGCTCGCCAATCTTGATCTGGCATCGCTGCCTCGCACATTCCAGCTGGCATAAGCTAACTCGTGCATGCTGCCTCGCCAAACTCTCCTAGGGACTCATCCTCGCATAAGTCACCTCGGCGATACGCTTTCGCCTCTTCGCTGCTCCGCGAACTGCCACTTCGCATATCTCTCTTCGCACAATGCTTCCTCGCTAACTTCTCTTCGCCAAATGCTTCTCACATTGCCAGTCCGCGAAAATGCCTTCCCGCACAATGCTAGCTCTCCATGACCAAATACTTCTAAGTTAACTCTTGCCTGAACATCCCACCTTAAGCCAGCTGGCAAAAGAGCTACACTAATCCAAACTCATCAATTCTTCTTGCCACTTAAAATCAACAGACAGAAGCACAACATATCCAAATTTCATATCAAACTAATCAACATACAGACAGTGGTGAATCGCCAAAAGTCACCAAGATTCCTGCATCAAAATCCAACCGAACAGCCCTGATACAAAACACTCTCCACTGAGATATACCTATCCAAAAATCCTGAAATTTTACAGACATCATCTCAACATAAACAGAAACATATTTCATGTTTAAAACTTCAACAAATTCTGCCTCAGTCATTCCCAAAAATTCCAAACATGTACTGCATCCCTGCGGGAATTCTCATCCAGACCAGCCTTGCTCGAATAGACACAACTCATCACATACTTAGAATTTTACCAAACCATTCTACAGAATTATAGCTAAGACATAATTAACAACTTTCATATTTTACACTTTACCCAATTATGTCTTTAAGAGCAAGTAATGGTCAACACTGAATTCTGCTGCAGTTCAAAACAAAAGAATTCTGAAATTTTCTAAACTTCTCATTTAAATTTAAAATTCTCCAAACAACTAAAATCAACAAATACACTTCAAAATAGCGGATATTACATTAAATCATCCAAAACAACCATAAAATCAAACAAACTAACTTGTTACCTAATGGTGATGATCCACCCGAATCATCTCTTAAATTTCTCCTTTGTTTCCTTTGTTATTCCAAGTGAGAAATGGATGAATCAAGGTTGTTGTTTAAATTTTCTTTAGATTTTCTCTTGAAAACTATCTTGAAAATGAGGAAAATTGACAAAAGGTGGTTCAGCCACCATGTGAGGAAGGAAGAAGAAGAAGAAAATGGATGGAAAAATAGCTAAGTGATGCTTATATATTAAGTCAAGGTTGGCAAATTCCATTTTGGTCCTTCAATTTTCAAGTAATTATACTTTGACCAACTTTTTCTGTAATTTATTCTAATAATTTTGTTGAGAATTTGATTTCAAAGTGGGGAGTCAAAAGGCTTATTTTAATTTATACTTATTTACAAAAATAGTTTCAGAGTCATTCTGAAACCCAGACAGACCAATTTTCACTATTTCCCTCGAAGTTTCATTTATTTATGATTTTGCCATTGGTTACTTTTTCAGTGCTCCTAAATGTTTTTCACCTCTTTTTTTTTTACCATAATTACACATGCATTTATGTGATCCTTTAACCCCTAGTCAGAATTAGAAATTTAACTGTTGTCTGGACTGCTATTTTTACGACAGTGTTTTCGACACCGATGGTTTCCGAAAAAGTAATTCATTCGCTTTCTAACTGTATATCTAAAATTATTTCCCATCATTTCAATACTTTTAAACCATATACTAAGAATTAGATCATGCATATAAGATATGACTTCTTAGGGTATTATATTCTACCCCCCTTTAAATAAATTCGTCATCGAATTTAAATAAAATGCATACCTCATTGTTGGAACAGGAATGGATATCTATCCTTCATCTCCTGCTTGCTCTCCCAAGTGTACTCCTCCATCGACTGGTTTCTCCAGAGCACTTTTACCATGGGAATCTCCTTGTTCCGCAACTGTCTGACTTATCGGTCAATTATCTCTACTGGAAGCTCCTCATACGACAAGTCCTCATTCAGTCCCACATCTTGTACCTCCAATATGTGTGATGGATCAAACACATATTTCTGTAGCATCGAGATATAGAATATAGGATGTATATGGGTCAGATGAGGTGGAAGAGCCAATCTATAGGCCATATTACCAATCTTCTCGAGAATCTCAAATGAACCTATAAATCTTAGTGACAACTTTCCCTTCTTCCCAAATCTCATAATACCCCTCATCGGTGAGATCTTAAGGAATACATGGTCACCAACTGCAAAATGTACATCTTTCCTCTTCGGATCAGCGTAGCTCTTATGCCTACTGAAAGTAGTTTTCATCCGATCTCTAATCATAGACACCTTTTCCATTATTTCTCTGATCAACTCTGGCCTCTCTAGCTGCTTCTCTCCTGGCTCCACCCAACACACTAGAGATTTACACTTCCTACCATATAGTGCTTCAAATAGAGCCATACCAATAGAAGAGTGGTAACTATTGTTGTATAAGAATTATTTCAATGGAAGATATTGATCCCAATTATCTTTGAAATCTAGAACACACAATCGAAGCTTATCTTCTAAGGTCTGGATTGTCCTCTCTAACTGTCCATCAATCTGTGGATGGAAAGCAGTACTGAACCGTAACTGAGTACCCAATGCCTCTTGAAATTTCTGCCGAAACCTTGAAGTGAATTGTGTACCATTATCTGATATAATCGTCAAAGGAACTCCATAAAGTCGCACAAATTTATCTACATATAATTATGCATACTAAGTTGCAGTGTAGCTGGTCTTAACCTCTAAAAAATGGGTAGATTTCATCAATCAGTCTACAATAACCCATATGGAGTCATAACTCCTCATAGTCCGTGGTAGACCCACTACAAAGTCTATAGTAACCTGCTCCCATTTCCACTTTGGAAAATCTATCTCTTGAAGCAACCTGATGGCTTTTGATGCTCAAACTTAACCTGTTGACATGCTAAGCATTTGGAGACAAACCGTGCTACATCTCCCTTCATATAGTCCACCAATACACATCCCTCAGATCATGGTACATCTTGGAAATCCCTGGATGTACACTGTATGATGAATAATGAGCCTCTCTTATAATCCGATCCCACAGCCCATCAATATCAGGTACACATATCGATTTCCCGCACCTCAGTACATCACCATCCATTGTAAACTCTTGCATCTTGCCATTCTGTACATCTCCCTTAAGCTTCAGTAGATACGAATCCCTATCTTGAGCCACTTTAATATCATCAAGCAATAGTGATTCACCCGAAATTGGGCTATCAGAGCCTGGTTACAATCCTGGGATCCCAAATCCAACTCCATACCCAAACCAACTAACTCACCAATCTCCTGGAATAATGGTCTCCTAATAACCGAGATATAAGCTAGACTGCCCATTGACTTCCGGCTTAAAGCATCAGCTACCACATTAGCTTTGCCTGGATGATACAAGATTTCACAATCATAATCCTTAAGTAACTCCACCCATCAACGCTGCCGGAGATTCAGATCATTCTGCTGAAATATATACCGCAAACTCTTATGATCAGTATATATCTCACATTTAGATCCATACAGATAATGCCTCCAAATCTTCAATGCAAATACCACAGATGCCATCTCCAAACCATATGTCGGATAATTCGCTTCATGCTTCTTTAATTGCAGAGAAGCATAAGCAATTACTCTTCGATTCTGCATCAATACACATCCCAATCTGACTCGTGAAGCATCACAATACACAATAAATTTCTTCCACTCTGATGGTAATGCTAACACTGGAGCACTAGTGAGATAGGAATTCAAAGTTTGGAAACTGCGCTCACTCTCATCAGTCCACAGATAACGTTCCTATTTTCGCATTAGCTTAGTCAACGGAGCTGCAATTCTGGAGAAATCTTTCACAAGCCTCCTGTAATACCCTGCCATACCCAAAAAACTATGGACTTCAAAAACTCTTGTAGGCTGATGCCAATTCGCAACTGCTTCAATCTTCTGAGGATCTAACTTAATACCATCTTTACAGATCACATGCCCAAGAAAACACACTTTGGTTAGCCAGAATTGGCATTTAGATAACTTAGCATACAATTGATGCTGCCGAAGTGTCTGCAATATAATTTTCAGATGCTCTGCATGCTCCTCCTCACTCCTAGAATAGATAAGAATGTCATCAATAAATACTATGACAAACTTATCCAAAAATGGTCTGAACACCCTATTCATCAGATCTATAAATGCAGTCGGTGCATTAGTCAACCCAAATGGCAACACCAAGAACTCATAATACCTATATTGGGTCCTGAAGGCAATCTTAGGCACATCACCCTTCTTAATCTTTAGCTGGTGATACCCAGATCTTAGATCAATCTTCGAGAAATGACTAGCACCTGCAGCTGATCAAACAGGTCATCTATCCGTAGCAACGGATATTTGTTCTTCACTGTCACCTTGTTCAACTGCCTGTAATCAATGCACATCCTTAAGGAGCCATCCTTCTTCTTTACAAACAACACTAAATCACCCCAAGGAGAACTACTCGGTCTAATCAATCCTCTATCCAATAACTCCTGCAACTGCACCTTTAATTCTTTCAATTCTGCTGGTGCCATTCTGTAAGGAGGAATAGATATAGGATCAGTGCCTGCATGCACCTCAATCTCAAACTCAATCTCCCTATTTGAGGGAAATCCTGGCAACTCCTCAGGAAACTCCTGAACTGCAGGTATCTGATCAAGCTCTACAAAAGACTTCTGCACATCTATAATATGAGCCAAATATGCTGAACAACCTTTACCAATCATCCTCCCAGCCTTGATATCAGAAACCATATTAACTCTAAACTCTCGTATGTCACCCTGAAACTCAAACTCTGGCTGCTCCTTAGGCTGAAACTTGACCTTCTTCTGATAACAATCAATGACTACCTGATGTCTCGTGAGCCAATCCATACCTAAAATCACATCTAACTTTAACATAGGCAATTCTATCAAATTAGTACGCAAGATGTTATCATCAATTTCAATCACACAGTCAGGATAGTAATAGTCCACATCAATGCTCTCACCCATTGTGGTAGCAATCACTAAAGGCACATGCAACAATTTCCTTTCCTTATTCAATTTAGGTGCAAAATGAGGTGACACAAAGGAATGAGTAGCACTAGAATTAACTAAGGCATCAACAATTTCATTCTGAATCAGAATAGTACCTGTGACCACATTGTCTGATCTCTGTGCCTCCTGGTATTAACTGCAAATAATCTCCCTTGGCCTCTACTCGCTGGGGCCTGACTATTATTGGCGGCCTGTCCTCTTCTACCTCTACCTCTACTTAGAGCCTCTCTGACTATATTTTGACTCATCTGTACTGTAGGCTGAGAAACTTAAGTTGTCACACCCCAACTCCTAGTGGTGTGATGGTACTAGGGCAAGGGTAGGCTTAAGGCCAACATAAACCAGTAGAACACTCATAACTTGGATCTCATACACAATATATATCCATACCATATATAGTTATCATTATAAATATTCATTTCTATGATTCATGAAATAACCAATTGTACACTTACATATATTATCATATGATTTCCTCTTGTTCCTTACCGATCAAAAGATACATCCCACATCAATAAGGAACAAGGGCAACCCAATTGCAACAAATTAGACATCAAAATAATATCACTCTTAACATCTAACTACGGAGCTCTAGAGTATACTCCTTATACATACAATACCATAATACAAACTGATGAATATTATCTATATATACATATATATATGCATCTCAAAAGAATTACATAGAGTCTTCTTGGAGGAATGAATCAAGAAGCTCTGTCTTCTATATTAGCTCCCTCTCGAGCAACACTATCACTTGAAATCCATAAAAAAGAGTGAGCCTTCAACTCAGTAAGATATAAACATGCAAATAAAGGTCATACGAAAGGATCATGGATAAGGAATATCATAAGGTTATGCTTACAAGAACATAAGTGCTCACAATCGAGTAGCACTATCAAATCGTATGATAGAACTGCAGAGTACAATAGTAGCCTCGCTACCTATCACAACAGAGCGCATCAGTAGCCTTGTTACCTTATCGCAAACATATGCTTGGCCAGGCATATGCCTAGATCTCATGGTCCCCTCTAGGTGGAACACTGATAAAAATCCTATCAGTTAGATTCCCAAAGTGCACGATGGACCAATGAATTTACTCTTATTGGGAAAAGCATTCTATCCATATACATATTATGGTTCATATATCTTGGACTTTCACACAAATCAATATTGGTCGCAAGACCATCAACATATAACATGAAATCATTCAAGATAATAATAGGTCTTATATGGTTTGGTCCAAGGAAGAACGACCAAGTAATTTTCACATACATAATAATTACATGAGATAAATTATCATTTGCTTGAGAATATCATGGAAATGTTAATATATGGTTGCACAGTACAACATTTCGAAATAGAAAGATCATTTAAATGGATATTATGAAGAATTGAACATTCAGTTTCAAGAAACAGTGTGCAATATACCATGTTTATACTTACCTCAAGAATTTTATCCTTTAATCTCTCTTAATCACTGGTACATTCAAAAATTATCCTCTAATTCCTTGAGTCTTCTTCTCCTATGACATTTTCCCAAATACTCAAAATTAGAGTTTTTTCAATTAATAATACATAATATGTTTCCTTAAAATTTTCACTATCTTATAGTCTCTATTATTGTTTACTATCATTAATTTAATTCATCCCTTACAGAAAATCTGAAAATTTGAATATACTTACTATTCACATCACTATTCATCAAATTTCATAATTTATGATATCTTCCATATCACTCAAAATTATTAGCCTTAATGCTCATAAAAGGTGATATGCACTCATAATTAATTATTCTTAACTATCAGAGATCTTAATCTAAAAGAAAAATGAAATTTGGAGAAATTACCTTGTTTTCCCCAAAAGTCAGTTCTAGACGAATCCAAGCTTGGAATGATGATCTAATGCCTTGAATGCGATAATTTAATGATCTAATGCATTAAATCCGAGTATTAATGCAATAGAAATCAAATGGCACAAATTGGAGAGAGATAGGAGAAGAAATGAAGAAGAAAGAAAGAAAATGGGAGAAGTTATCGTGAGAAAATGGCTACTGCTTCTCCTTTTAAATAAGCCACTGCCTCACTAATCCCACTTTGCCAATTCCCTCTTTGCTAACCTCACTTCGCCAATTCTCCACTTCGCCAAACTCATTTTGCCAAATCCCTCTTCGCAGAATTCTACCTCGCAGAATGCCACCTCGGCAATTCCGCCTCGCCAATCTCACTTCGCATAATTCCTCCTCGCAGAATGCCTCCTCGGCAATTCCGCCTCGCCAATCTCACTTCTCATAATTCTTCCTCACAGAATGCCTCCTCGACAATTTTGCCTCGCCAATCTCACTTCGCATAATTCCTCCTCACAGAATGCCACTTCGGCAATTCTGTCTCGCCAAATGCTACATCGCCAAATGCCATCTCAGCAAATGCCACTCCGCCAATTTCTACCTTGATCAGCCTCTATCCATCTCGAAATTGGGGAGACAGCTCGCACTACCTAACTGTCGAGCTAGAAACCTTCCTTGCCAACTCACACTAATCTAGCTCACAAACGAGCTACAGGTATCCAAACTCCTCCATTCTCTTTGTCACTTAAAATAGGCGCTTAGGATCCAACATATCTAACATTCAGATCAAAAAGAGGTCTATACCATTCATGATAAATTTCTAAATTACATATAGACTTTTCTCAGTCTCCACATCTCAGAATAAACAGCAAACTCAGGCTTTCTGCAAGAAATAAAGAACTAGACAAGTTCTGATCGAGAAGGCCTATCTCTTCACACACACAGAAACTTACAACACTGGTTTGCAAACTTAAAGATAAAATATAAATCTATAACTCTTATGATTTACACTTTCCAAATTATTCCTGTAACCAGAATTTTGAAATTCTCCAAAACATTAATCTATCCATAATATCTCACAAACATGAAGTAAAATAATAATAAAAAAAATGTAATAGGTATTACATTCTCCCCCCTTAATTTAAATTCATCCTTGAATTTTAAAGAGCTTACCTTGAACCTGAAATAAATAGGGGTACTTGACTTGCATGCTCTGCTCACTTTCCCAAGTACACTCTTACATAGCTTAATTCCTCCATAGAACCTTAACCATTGATATATCTTTATTTCTTAGCCTCTTAATCATTCGGTCCACAATGGCAATTGGAATCACATCATACGTCAAGTCTTGTTAGAGATCCACTGCTGGAACTTGCAGCACACGATAAGGGTCGGCGACATACTTCCAAAGCATCGATATATGGAATACCGAATGCACACTATCCATGCTAGGTGGCAAAGCTAACTTATATGAAACCTTTCCAATCTTGCTCAAAATCTCAAAGGGTACAATAAATCGTAGAGATAGCTTGGCTCTCTTGCCAAACTGTATAACCCCTTTCATTGTTGAGATCTTTAAAAACACTAGATCTCCAATGGAAAACTGAAGATCTTTTCTCTTTGGGTCAACATAACTCGTTTGATGACTAAAAGCTGTCTTTAATCTCTCTTGGATCAATGGAATCTTTTCTGATGTATATTTTATCAATTCTGGTTCTTCAATATACTTTCCTCCAATCTCATCCCAACACAAAGGAGATCTACATTTTCTCCCATACAAAGCCTCATAAGGGAACATCTGGATCGTGGAATGGTAGTTGTTGTTGTAAGAAAATTTTATCAAAGGCAAATGAGTATCCCAATTTCCTCTAAAGTCCAGAATGCACATCCTCAGCATGTCTTCTAGAGTTTGGATAGTCCTCTCTAATTGTCCATCTATTTGCGAGTGAAACGCTATGCTGAAATCAAGTTGTGTACCCAAGCACTCTTGAAATTTCTGCCAAAATCTGGAGGTGAACTGAGTGCCTCTATCTGAGATGATCGAAATTGGAACTCTATGGAGCTTGACAATCTCATCAACATAAATCTGTGCATATTGAGAAGCCGTATCAGTTGTCTTGACTGGCAAGAAGTGAGCTGACTTGGTTAATCTATCAATAATAACCCATATTGAATCATGGCCTCTTGAAGTCCTTGGTAGTCCAACCATAAAATCCATAGTCACCCTCTCCCATTTCCATTCTGGCAATGGCAATTGTTGAAGTAGTCCCGAAGGTTTCTGATGCTCGAACTTGACTTGGTGACAAGTTAGACATTTAGATACATATTCTGCAACATCCCTTTTTTTTCAACTCCATAAATAGGAATCCTTAATGTCATGGTACATCTTTGTTGCACCTGGATGTACATGATACTTGGCATAATGTGTTTCCTTAAGAATCATATCCCTCAAACCATCAACTGTCGAAACGTACAACCTGCTACCATGTCTTAACATGCCATCAGTCATCGTAAATCCTAGAGCTTCTTTCGATCCCATATTGCTCTTTAGCTTCACCAACTGAGGATCTCTGTCTTAAGCTTCTACTATCTGATCAATGAGAATCGACTTGACTTGGAAATATGCTAAAAGCACTCTTGAATCTGACAAATCCAAACTGATTCTTATATCACGCAATCCTTGCACTTCCCTCACTAATGATCTTCTACTCACTTGGATATGGGCTAAGCTTCCTAAAGATTTCCTGCTCAATGCATCTGCCACTACATTAGCTTTTCCTGGATGGTATAAGATTTCACAGTTATAATCCTTAAGCAATTAAACCCACCTTCTTTGCCTAAGATTAAGATCTTTTTGCTGAAATATGTATTTTAAGCTCTTATGATCTGTGAAGATCTTGCACTTTTCTTCATACATATAATGTCTCCATATCTTCAGGGAAAACACAACTGCAACCATCTCAAGATCATATGTAGGGTAATTCACCTCATGCTTTCTCAGTTGCCTAGAATCATAGGCTATCACCTTACCATGCTGCATATGCACACAACCAAGCCCTAATCTCGATGCATCGTAATACACCACACATCCTCCTTCACCAGACGGCAAAGCTAAGATAGGTGTTGTGGTGAGATAAGTCTTTAACTTGTGGAAACTCTCTTCGCAAGCATTCGTCCATAAGAATTTAACTTGCTTCTGAGTAAGCTTTCTCAAAGGAGATGCAATCTTGGAGAAGTCTTTAACAAATGTCTTGTAATATCCGGCTAAACCCAAGAAACTTCTAACTTCTGAAACATTTATGGGTCTAGGCCAACCAAGAATTGCCTTCACTTTTCTAGGATCAACTTTAGGCCCATTCTTGCTCACTATGTGCCTTAGAAATCCCACCTTCTTAAGCCAAAACTCACACTTTGAAAGTTTAGCAAACAGCTGGTGCTCTCTCAAAGTCTGTAACACAATTTAAGGTGTTCTTCATGTTCTTTCTCACTCCTAGGATACACAAGAATGTCATCGATGAATACAATGATAAACTTGTCCAGAAATGGCTTGAATACCCTATGCATCAAGTCTATGAATGCGGCTGGTGCATTAGTTAGTTCAAATGGCAATACTAAGAACTCATAGTGCCCATATCTGGTCCGAAAAGTTGTCTTCGATATGTCCTCATTCTGAATTCTCAACTGATGATAACCCGACCTCAAGTCTATCTTGGAGAATTGACTTGCACCTTGCAATTAATCAAATAAATCATCTATTCTTGGCAAAGGATATTTATTCCTGATAGTTGCCTTATTGAGTTGCCTGTAATCTATGCATAATCTCATAGAACCATCCTTCTTCTTCACAAAGAGTACAGGTGCACCCCATGGTGAACTGCTGGGTCAGATGAATCCTTTGTCAAGAAAATCTTGTAATTAAGTCTTTAACTCTCTCAATTCCACTAGTTCCATATGGTAAGGAGGAATAGAAATCGAATTTGTGCCAGATAGTAACTTAATACTAAATTCTATTTATCTATATGGTGGCAAACCAGGTAACTCTTCAGGAAAATACATCTGGAAACTCGTTAACAACTGGAATCTGCTCCAAATCTTTTACTTCCTTTTGAGTATCTCGGACATAAGCCAAATATCATTGGCATCCTTTCTTCATCAATCTCCTTGCCCCTAAGGCTGATATCATATTATAGGGTGCTTTGCTCCTCTCCCCTTGAAATTTAAATTCTTCACCTGAAACTAACTTGAAAACTATCTTCTTTCCATTACAATCTATGGTAGCATAGTGTTTGGACAACCAATCCATGCCCAAGATCACATCAAATTCTAATACAAGCAATTCAATCAAATCTACATTCAAGTTCTTGCCACCTATACTAACCACACATGAGGAATAAAAGTTTTGAACTTTAATGACATAAAGGAATACGTAGCTCCTGAATCAAACAACACTCTAGCATTCAAAGCTTGGATCGGAAGAACACCTGTAATAACCGTGTTAGATGCCTCGGCCTGCACCTGGCTGCTGACTAACACTCCTCTCCCTATTCATCTGAACTGTGGTCTGAGAAGCCTGAGGTCTACCTCTAAAGGATAATTATGGACAATTTTTGAGCAAATGACCTTGCTGTCCACACCTAAAGCATGCTCCTGATGCATAATGAAAGAGGCCACTGTGAAATTTACCACATGTAGAACACAAAGGTTTAGGAGTCCTGGATGGTGCAAAGCTAGCTGAACCATGGCTCATATGAGAAGTGGGTCCAAGAGTAGCCCGACTCTGCTGTAGCCTCTCTAAAGATTCTTTATACCCACTCCTAGAAGCTTACTGATGAGTCACTCCTATACTTTTTATTCCACTTTCTTGCTTAGAAGAACTGCTTGTTTTAAATCTCTTCTTCTTAACTCTTTAAAATTTAGCTTCCATCTCTTTATTCTTAATTACCCTAGCCTTATCCACCAGCTTAGAGTAAAAGTCAAACTCAAGAGTAGCTATGAGTTTAAATAGTGGAGCCACTAATCCTCTGCGAAACCACTGAATTCATGCCGCTTTTGTAGGCACCAAAGCTGGAGCAAATTTGCTTAACTGATTGAACTTCCTGGCATACTCTGAAACACTCATACAAGGTGTCTGAACAAATCTTTCAAACTCCATAGATTTAGCTTTTCTTATGCTCTCTAGAAGAAATTCATTCAACACCAATTCCTTAAATCTCTCCCAAGAAAGATCTTCATTCTCCCGAAGCATACCAGAAATACTTCTCTTGAACCAATCCTTGGCCTCAACTTTCATCAAGTATCCTACAAACTCTATAGCTCTTCTATCAGGAATCCGCAGAATCTGTACCTTATCTTTGATTTCTTCTAGGAAATCTATAGGATCCACCTCACCTCTATACTCTGAGGCTTAAGCTTAAGAAATCTCTCAAATGATACCTCTTCCTCTTGACGTTCAGCTGGTAGTGGAACTACTGGAGGAACAGGAATCTCTGGAGCAGGTACAGGAGGTACCTGCTATTGTCTTTGCTGAGTAATGAATTCAGCTATCATTGTATAGTTCCTTTGCAGCTGTTCCAATTGCTAAGGCATATTAGCTACATCTACTGGTGGCATAGGATTAATTTCATCTCCTCCATTTCCACCCACAAAACCTTCTTCAGAAGGCAAATCTCACCTAGGACGACCTTGACCTCATCCTCTACCATAGCGAGGAAGCATCTCGATACTGATAAGAAGAACAAACAGGATTAGACACATTACGCACACTTAACGCGGATACATATACCAAAGGAAGACACAACATGGACGAGACATGAATCCTATGCTCCGTAATTATCTTAATCAAC
This sequence comes from Aleurites moluccanus, assembly GCA_948193065.1. Lineage (NCBI taxonomy): Eukaryota > Viridiplantae > Streptophyta > Magnoliopsida > Malpighiales > Euphorbiaceae > Aleurites > Aleurites moluccanus. The sequence continues at coordinate 9,475 of CANXYC012957736.1, read as the reverse complement.
ACTTATACTAGGCTCATGCACATCTATCTATTTTCTATCTTAAAGATTATAAACCTATAGCTCTGATACTACCTCTGTCACACCCTAACTCCTAGTGGTGTGATGGTCCTAGGGTAAGGGTAGGCTTAAGGCCACCATAAACCAGTAGAACACTCATAACCTGGATCTCATACACAATACATATCCATTCCATATATAGTTATCATTATAAATATTCACTTTTATGATTCATGAAATAACCAATTGTACATTTACATTCATTATCATATGATTTCCTCTTATTCCTTACCGATCAAAAGATACATCCCACATCAATAAGGAACAAGGGCAGCCTAATTGCAACAAATCAAACATCAAAATAATATCACTCTTGACATCTAACTACGAAGCTCTAGAGTATACTCCTCATACATACAATACCATAAAACAAATTGATGAATATTATTTATATATACATATATATGTGCATCTCAAAAAGAATTACATAGAGTCTTCTTGGAGGAATGAATCAAGAAGCTCTGTCTTCTATATTAGCTCCCTCTCGAGTTACACTATCACCTGAAATCCACAAAAGAGGAGTGAGCCTTCAACTCAGTAAGATATAAACATGCAAATAAAGGTCATACCAAAGGATCATTGATAAAGAATATTATAAGGTTATGCTTACAAGAACATAAATGCTCACAATCGAATAACACTGTCAAATCGTATGATAGAACTGTAGAGTGCATCAGTAACCTTGCTACCTATCACAACAGAGCACATCAGTAGCCTTGCTACCTTGTCGCAAACATATGCTTGGCCAGGCATATGCCTAGAGCTCATGGTCCCCTCTAGGTGGAACACTGATAAAAACCCTATCAGCTAAGTTCCCAAAGTGCACGATGGACCAATGAATTTACTCTGATTGGGAAAAGCGTTCTATCCATATACATATTATGGTTCATATATCTTAGACTTTCACACAAATCAATATTGGTCGTAAGACCCTCAACATATAACATGAAATCATTCAAGATAACAACAGGTCTTATATGGTTTGGTCCAAGGAAGAACGACAAAGTCATTTTCACATACATAATAATTACATGGGATAAATTATCATTTGCTTGAGAATATCATGGAAATGTCAATATATGGTTGCACAGTACAACATTTCGGAATAGAAAGATCATTTAAATGGATATTATGAATAATTGAACATTCAGTTTCAAGAAAACAGTGTGCATATGCCATGTTTATACTTTCCACAAGAATTTTATCATTGAATCTCTCTTAATCACTAGTACATTCAATAACTCTCCTCTAATTTCTTGAGTCCTCTTCTCCTATGACATTTCCTCAAATACTTAAAATTAGGATTTCTTCAATTAATAATACATAATATGTTTCCTTAAAATTTCCACTATCTTATAGTCTCTATTATTGTTTACTATCATTAATTTAATTCATCCCTTATAGAAAATCTAAAAATTTGAATTCATGTCACTATTCATCAAATTTCATAATTTCTGATATCTTCCATATTACTCAAAATTAGTAGCCTTAATGCTCATAAAAGGTGTTATGCACTCATAATTAATTATTCTTAACTATCAGAGATCTTAATCTAAAAGAAAAATGGAATTTGGAGAAATGACCTTATTTTCCCCAAAAGTCAGTTCTAGACGAATCCAAACTTGGAATGATGATCTAATGCCTTGCATGCAATAATTTAATGATCTAATGCATTAACTCTGAGTATTAATGCACTAGAAAACAAATGGCACAGATTGGAGAGAGATAGGAAAAGAAATGAAGAAGAAAGAAAGAAAAGGGGAGAAGTTATCGTGAGAAAATGGCTACTGCTTCTCCCTTTAAATAAGCCACTGCCTCACTAATCTCACTTTGCCAACCTCACTTCGCCAATTCTCCACTTCTCCAAACTCTTTTGGCTAGACTCACTTTGCCAAATCCCTCTTCGCAGAATTCTACCTCGCAGAATGCCACTTCGGCAATTCTGCCTTGCCAAATACAACATCGCCAAATGCCATCTCGGCAAATGCCACTCTGCCAATTTCTACCTTGATCAACCTTTATCCATCTCGAAATCGAGGAGCCATCTCGCACTACCTAACTGTTGAGTTAGAAACCTTCCTCGCCAACTCACACTAACCTAGCTCACAAACGAGCTACCGGTATCCAAACTCCTCCATTCTCTTTGTCACTTAAAATAGGCGCTTAGTATCTAACATATCTAACATTCGGATAAAAAAGAGATCTATACCATTCATGATAAATTTCTAAATTACATCCAGACTTTTCTCAGTCTCCACATCTTAGAATAAACAACAAACTCAAGCTTATTGCAGGAAATAAAGAACTAGACAAATTCTGATCGAGAAGGCCTATCTCCTCACACACACAGAAACTTACAAAACTGGTTTGCAAACTTAAAGATAAAATATAAATCTATAACTCATATGATTTACACTTTTCCAAATTATTCCTGCAACCAGAATTCTGAAATTCTCTAAAACATTAATCTATCCACAACATCTCACAAACATGCAGTAAAATAAAAAAAAATGTAACAGGTATTACATAAGCATATGGTTGTTGGTCACCCCACATAGGACATCTGCTAACATAGTGACCATGCTGCCCACATCTCAGGCAGGCACCCGACTCACGCCAGCACTCCCCTTCATACCTCTGTCCATAAAAACCACAGATAAGTACACTAGGCATCCGTGTAGCTAGTCTAGAAGAACCTTGAGAATATGCAGGTGCTGATTGTACCACTGGTGGTCCTCTACTCTGAACCCTCTGCCTTTGACTACCCGATGAAGGCTCTACCTGTTTAGGCTGGGAGCTGCTCTCTCCCCTCCTAATTTGTGCTCTAGGGCCCCATTTTCTCTTCTGATCCCTCTTAGCCCTCTCTATCTTATACTTTTCTTCCATCTGTGTAGCCTTATTAATAATAGTCGTCAGAGAAGTAAATTTCATAGCCAATAGTGCATTATGAAGTGAAGCATGAAGACCTCTCCTAAACCTACGGATCAAATCAGCCTCAGTAGGAACAATGTGAGTAGCATATCTACTCAGCCTGATGAACTCCTCTGCATACTCCTCTACTGATCTATCTCTCTGCTCAAACTAAATTAGATTCCGAGTCTTCACCCCCTCTGTAATGAACTCATCAATCAAACCCTGTCGAAACTCAACCATGTGGGTGGATGCTCACCATATAGCCTAGGCTCCATCCTCCTCGAAAACCAAGTATAAGCCTTCCCCTTTAACAACAATCCCACCAGCTCTACTGCTCTAAGCTCAGAACAAGGCAGTCTCCTAACTACCTTCTCAAACTCCTCTAGAAAATCCACTGGATCACTGCCTCTATCGCTCTTGAACTTTGGTAAGTTTAGCTTCAGAAAGATAAACATAAATACTCCACCCTCCTCAATAACTCTGCGGGTTCCCTATATAGCAGGCTCCCCAGGAACTCTTATTGATTATACAGGAGCTGATACAACTGGTATTGCCTCTAGTGCTACAAACGGGGGCACTGCTGTTGGAAATGGTGGTGGCGGTACATTCTGACGTTCCCACCTCAAATCAGCCAATTCCCTGTGTAACTCCATCATCCCCTTATCATCTCTATTCTTCAGGGATCATCACCCCTCTCTGTATCCTTTGTAGTCCATCAGGATTTGGACGGACCCTCTGAAACTGAGAACTCTCTGACCAGCAACTCATTGAAGGCTACCTCTGCCACTGGTATCTTTTTCCCTATTGTCGGACATCTCTATAATCTGTCGAGAAAATAGGAAACGTACTCAGTATATCACAGAAATGCAGAATACTAACACATATCATACAAATATAGCAAAAGACGACACAGGAATTCCTATGCTCCATGGTTTACTTAATTCCACCCATTCTATACATAATCACTATAAGCTCTAATGTCTGTAACCTAGAGCTATGATACCACCTCTGTCACGATCTATTTTCTGATCGCGACGGTCTTAGAATGTAGGAGATGACAATGGCGACCGATACCTGTAGAACCCTGTATCACATGCAATATCTATAACCATCAATTTATTATTTATTTTACTTAGTTACTATTCATTCTGCAATTCTATAAAAATGTCTAAAATTTAGTGTTGTTGGCTGTAACATCCATCACCATATATTATATCATATCATAATGCATCATCATACATATATATATACATGTTTATATCCTAAATAACCCATACATACCCCATAGAAAAGCTAGAACATGAACACCAAAAATACAATATTTAAAATAATTACATCAATATCTAAGACGACATAAATCCACAGAGAGTCTGAAATGAGGATTATGCTATCTACTCAACACCTGAAATGGGAGACAATAAAAAGGGATGAGTATATAAGATACTCAGTGAATCTATATGCATCGCCAATAAATATGGTATGGATCAATCTCAAATGGTACAATAATGACAGTCGGTTAATATAATCATATTACAAAATCAATATCAGAAAATGATAGAATGGTCAATAGTCATATCAAAGGAAAAAGGTATAATATGGAAAGACAAATAAAGGGCCAGAACAGTATGGACTATATGTAAACATATAGTCTCCAGTAATATCAGTATCAGTAAGCATAAGACTGATTAGGTCTTATGGCTAGGATCATAATCCTTCCCAGCTAGGGCATCAGTAATCAATGTGCACATTGCCAACAGTATGTACCCACTACCATGTCAGAGCAGCAACTCTGTCAAGCTATATTAGGGTCAATACAAAAATGAAACATATCAATATATACCATTATGCAACAAAGGTATCACCAATATCAATAATCACAATATCAATCATTACAAGTATCAAATGGATCAAAGGAGTAACAATAAGCAATAGTAAAACAATGGTAATTGGTTCGGTAAACAACAAAGGTATGGAATAATGATGGGTTATACATTGACAAATGGAAGGCACAATAGGTATGTCAATGTCACTGGTGACAATGGCATTCAAATTGGTAGGCCTATGGATGAATAATGATAGGCCAATGGCAAAAATAACTAGGCATTTCATCAAACACATGGTGGGCAAGGTTGAATGGGCAATTTGGCTAGGTTTTGGTGTAATGTTAACAATGCCCATTCCAACAACAATCAAGCCACATTGTCAATAACACAATAAGCAACAATTATACAATAGTAAACAACATTAAATGGATCAAAATGGCTAAGGAATACCAAGGAAAAACAAAGCAAAATTAAGGAAGTGAATAGTAAAGGCCATTCGTCCAAAATGGCACTTTTTCATATGGTTTCCAATTTCAATTTTAAGGCATTAGGCATGTTAAATGATACATATAGAACTCATCAAATACTTCTAATTACTTAGAAAAATTGATTTCCACCAATTTCTTCAAAGGAGGCAAAATAAACAATATTGTGTTTCTTTGTGTTCTACACTAAAATAACAACAAATTCATTATCCATTAGCCTCTAATTAACATATTCTAAGATTAATTAATATTAACTAACACTAATTCAAATAGCTAAAGCAAACAACTTCAATTAGGGTTTGGAAATTTAGAATTTCTATCCAAATGCATCAATTGATGCAATCTAACACCATACCCATCTAATTCATTATCTAAATCATCCAAAACAACCATAAAATCAAACAAACTAACTTGTTATATAATGGTGATGATCCACCCGAATCCTCCCTTCAATTGCTCCTTAGTTTCCTTTGTGATTCCAAGCGAGAAGTGGATGAATCAAGGTTGGTGTTTAAGTTTTCATTAGATTTTCTCTTGAAAACTATCTTGAAAATGGAGGGAAATTGATAAAAGGTGGTTCAACCACCATGTGAGGAAGGAAGAATAATAAGAAAATGGATGGAAAAATGGCTAAGTATTGCTTATATATTAAGTCAAGGTTGGCAAATTTTATTTTGGTCCTTAAACTTTCAAGTAATTATTCTTTGACCCCAACTTCTTCTGTAATTTATTCTGACAATTCTGTTGAGAATTGAATTTAAAAGTGGAGAATCAAAAGGCTTATTTTAATTTATATTCATTTATAAAAATAATTTTTTTAGTTATTCTGAAACTCAGGCAGACCAATTTTCACTATTCCCCTCAAAGTTTCATTTATTTACGGTTTTGCCATTGGTTACTTTTTCATTGCTCCTAAATATTTTTCACCTCTTTATTTTTACCATAGTTACACATGCATTTATATGATCCTTTACCCCTAGTCAGAATAAGAAATTCAACTGTTGTTCGGATAGCTATTTTCTCGGCAGTGTTCCCGACACCGACGATTTCCTGAAAAGTAATTCATTCTCTTTCTAACTGTGTATCTAAAATTATTTCCCATCATTTCTATACTTTTAAACCACATACTGAGAATTAGATCATGCATATAAGATATGACTTCCTAGGGTATTATAGTTTCCTTTAAATTTTTCTTGAATTCGAGCTCCGATTATGTTGTTTATTGATGCATATAAACCTTGTTTGATAATGCCTTTGTATTTATTGTCATTGGGGCTTGAATTGTAAACTTTGGCTTTTGATCAATATGTCCCAAAACTATATTTATTTAGTCCTAAAGTGGTGCACATCAAGTGCTCGATGAAATGACCTTTGTTAATTTCCTTAAGAAACCAATTGTTACTAAATTTGCTAAAATGGGTGACTTTCTTTGTCACTAGTATAAATGTGTCTTCTTAACATATTTTGAACTTATATCCTAAATGACTTTTGTGGCATTTTGCCTATGCAATAATGTTCCTTTGTTAAGGATAATGATCATATATGTGTTTACTTGCCTAAATTGCTCAAATGAACTAAAGTTACAGAAACTGAACCTTGTTGGTTTTCTTGCCTATTTGATATTTTATTTGTTATCTTTAGCTGATTCTAATGTTTGTATGATAGAGCTACCTTACTGATGGGGTAGTGGGTAAATACCATCAACATTTTGCACAATGAAATTCTAGTGATACCCTAGCTAGGAAGGGTTATGATCCTTGCCATAGGGTCTGATCCATCTTATGCTATTTACATGTTTTATTGATAATGCTATGCATTTCATGACCTAGTATCTGTTATATATACATGGTTATTATTTCTTTCAGTGCCTATACATCTATATTTGTTGTTTCCTACCTAGCTTAATGTATGATAATATATATTGACTCACTGAGTATGAAAATACTTACTCTTTTAGTGGTTTTATTTTTTCAAGTCAAGAGTAGAGCTGATCCAAGATTTCTTCATCAGTGGATCCAACTTTGTTATAATAATGTAAATATTGAACTTGTATATATTCCTTATATATATTTTAGATGCTCGATGGATATGTAAATTATTGGGATGACTATATTTAGTATGGTCTGTAATATTATTAGTTACTGATATTTAATATATATTAGATGTGTTGAGATCAGATATGATCACAGATGATGACAAATATAATGATTATATAGATATAAATATGTTATAGCAGGTGATGTTTATAGGGTATAAAAGAGTTCTATGGGTGTCGGTAGCCTTATGTTGTTCCTACATTCTAGGAATGTCATGTTCTAAAATTAGGACGTGACAGAGTTGGTATCATAGCATAGATATACTAATAGCATATTGACATGTGTAAATAAGGTATAGGCGAAACATGGAGCATAGGAAATCCAGTCTCATCATTTGTTGTGTTCGTTAAATATGTGTTTATTCCGCGATAACTATATGTGTTAAATGATTGTGTTTGTATATTATAGTGATTAAGATGTCTACAGGTGAAAGTGAACGGGCTATTGAACCTACTCCTAGGAGATCAGAAGAGCCCAGTAGAGAGGTAGAAGTGGCCTCAAATGAGTCATTGATCAAAGAGGAACCAGAAGAATCTCATAGGTCAAGGAGAAGGACAGAGGAAACCAGGGAAGTTGAAGATCCCTGGAGATTAGAAGTGATGCAAGGAATGTTAGAATTGAGAAGAGAACTACAGGAATTGAGAAGGCAAAGACAGGTAGTGCCACCACTTTCACCACCAGCCGTTCTACCAGTTATTCCACTAGTACCTGTGCCACCTGTTACTACACCAGTTGGGCAGGTGCTACACGAGGGTTGCAGAGTGATTGATGAGGGTGGAATCAGCATGCTTAACTTTATGAAGCTGAGTTTGCCAGAATATAAAGATGGAAGAGGTAAGGAAGTTATTAATTTTCTGGAGCAAATAAAGAAGGTGATAAGAAGACTTCCATACTCAGATGTCAGAGCAGTGGAGCTTGTTAGTTTATTGTTGAAAGAAAAGGCCTGGACTCGGTTTTCTAGGCACATTGAGACACAATTATACAGTGATGCACCACCGACTTGGGCACAACTCAAGGCTGCACTGTTGGATGAATTTTTGATAGAGGGAGTTAAAAAAAAAACATAATTCAGTTTGAACAATTGGAACAAGGCAACTTGAGTGTAGAAGAGTATGTCGATGAGTTTATCAGGCTGAGTAAATATGTTAGCAAGATTGTACCTACTGAAGAAGGCTTGATCAGTAGGTTTAGACAGGGATTGCATGCCTCCCTACATAATGCATTGTTATCTGCTGAGTTTACTTTTTTATCCAAGATTGTTGATCAAGCAGTCCAAATGGAAGAAAACTATAAAGAAGAAAGAATGAAAAGAAAACTATAAAGAAGAAAGAATGAAAAGAAAACTATAAAGAAGAAAGAATGAAAAGAGAACATAAAAGGAAGATTCAGACTGGAAGACAGCAGAGAAGAGGTGAAGGGAGTTCTCAGTAGAGACAAATAGAGACTACATCAGTTAGAACTGAGCAACGACCACAGACAGGTGGTCAGAGGGGAGGTTAGGGTAGAGGTACCATAGGGCAGTCTGCATCCAGATTTTCCCAAGGTTCATTTAGACCACCAGTGCATACAACTAATGTTCCCATATGTGATTTCTGTGGGAAGAGGTACGAGGGTGAATGTAGAAGGCAGACAGGTGCATGCCTAAAATGTGGCCAACATGGTCACTATGTGAAGAATTGTCTAATGTGGGGAGAATGACAGACTACTATAGCAACCTCACAACCTACTGTACAAATGAGTAGAAATGACCAAACAAACATAGGGGAAGAGGCAAAGGTAAAGGATCAAGACAGGGACAGACTAGTGGCCAGGCACCAGTTGATAGAGTGCAAGACCGGGTCTTTGCAGTTAATGCTCAGGAAGCTCATAGATCATGCAAAACAGTAACACGTAAGTGTCACGACCCAGCTTCTAGGATCGCGATGGTCCTAGGGCACAGGAAATGCCAATAGCGACCGGTACCCGTAGAACCCAATATCATTACACAATCTATCAACCTCAACATAAATATAATCATTTAATATAATTATCATCCATTAAATTATCCTGTTATTCATTCTGCAGTTGGCTGTATCATTCACATATCTCATCATAAACCATC
>CANXYC012957147.1:0-72548 GCA_948193065.1 Aleurites moluccanus | reverse complement strand
CAAAACATCAATATTTAAATCATGCCTAGCTGTAATATAGTGACCAGCTGCTAATGTTTTATAATTTCATACATAAAATTTTGATCTTAATTAGCATAGATCGATAAAGATATAAACGGTATATAATAAAGATTTCTACATAAATTAATTAAATGTATGAGTTATAATTTATATGTATACTTGCCTCCTAATTATTTTTAACCCCCAAAAAAAAAAAAAAATCCCACGTTAAAATCTTTGTTATTGTCAAATATCAAACAACTCATGTTCATACCAAAAGCTTATCTACATACGTATGAAACTTTCACATTTTTTTTTTAATATTATTATATTATATTATAATATAGATGTGACAACATATAATGGTACCTGATTTTGTTGTTTCTTCATCACTCGTTATGGAACTGCATAGATGAAATCACCTAATGGATTAGGAATAATTGGTCGGAGAGGGAATAATATAAATTTCATACTCATAAAAATATTAATAAAGATACCAGTTTAAAAATGTAATACAATATTATTATTATTATTTATGTGAAATAATAATAATTTTATATTTTTATATATTTTTATTTAGAATAATATAACATTTTTATCTTTTTAATTTACAAACTAGCTTTATCATAAAGATAAATCTATAGTTCTAACCCTTCCTTCTCTAGCTCAAAAGGAAAAAAAATAACTAAATACAAACTCAAGTTGGAATCTCTCTTCAAATGTAATCCATTACCTTATTTGAAGAGTATGATTGCAAAATCAGAAAATTAGGTGGTAAGAACTAAAAACTGCCAAAGAAATAGGGTCGAAAAGCAAATAGAATTAAAATGCATGGACATTACCGCAACAAAACTATTTATTAATTTATATTCAATAAAGCTGTTAACGTCTCGTTTTAATTCTTAAAATTAAGTTTCTATTTCCACCGTTACCTATTCTTAATTATTTTAAGGTCTTTTCGTTGTTAATAACTCCCTACAAAAAAAAAAAAAAAAAAAAAAAAAAAATTATTTATGCTTTATTGTTGCAGCTTTGACTAATAGAATTCTGACATTGGATCAGTTATTTTATATATTTTTATGATTTAATTAATTTAAAAGTGTTTGAACAGCAAGCAATTATAAGGAGTTACAGGTCATTTTGCCCCACTTCAGTTTCATTTCCTTTCTATTATTTCCCAATTATTGTTTGTCATAAAACAATTTTTGTTACCAAAAACGCCCCTTATTTTTTAAAATGACAAGAATAACCTTTCTCATTAATATAAATTTGACATAGTCCATCTTCTTCCAGCATTACTCTAAAACATACAAAGTCATCACTTAAAAAAAAGAAAAGAAAAAAGAAAACAGAGATTAAGACATGGCTCATCCTCAAGTATTGGAAGCTCTCACCAAAGCTTTCACAGGTTAATTTTCTTTTAATTTGAATTTCATTGCTCTTTGTTATTTTTTTTTTCCTTTAATTTACTGAGAATATGACCTTTTCTTTATAGCAGGACTTGGAGTTGATGAGAAATCATTGATATCAATTCTTGGAAAATCACATCCTGAACATAGAAGATCATTCAGAAAAGGAAGTCCTCACTTGTTCATTGAAGATGAACGTTCTTTTGAAAGATGGGAAAATCACCGTCTCCATCTTCTCAGGCATGAATTTGTCCGATTTGAGGTATCTCTTTTTCTTTTATACAAATTTCAAGTAACATTATTACAATTTTCAGTTCTACCATTGAAAATGTTCTTACAAAAGTTTTTGAGTACCTATCTGGTAGTGCAAGATTCCTAACTCTCTTGTATGATTTTTCAGAATGCTCTGGTTCTGTGGGTCATGCATCCATGGGAAAGAGATGCTCGTTTAGTATATGAGGCTTTGAGGGAGGGCCCACAATCTTATGGTGTGATTGTAGAAATTGCTTGTACTAGGTCTTCAGAAGAGCTTTTGGGAGCAAGAAAAGCTTATCATTCTCTCTTTGATCACTCCATTGAAGAACATGTTGCTACTCATATTACTGGCAGTGAGCGTAAGGTACATTATATTGTAATTAATTAAGAACTAACGTTGAAAATTAATTAAGAATCTGATTGATATATATATATATATATATATATATATTTTCTTCTTGTGTGTTTTGAGGTCAGCTTCTAGTAGCATTAGTGAGTGCTTATAGGTATGAAGGGCCAAAAGTAAAAGAAGGAACAGCAATATCTGAAGCAAAAATATTTGCTAGTGCTATTAAGAATGGTAATAAGAAGAATCCCATTGAAGATGAAGAGGTGATAAGAATATTAGCAACAAGAAGCAAACCCCATCTCAGGTCAATTTACAAACACTACAAGGAAGTCTCTGGCAAATGCATCAATGAGGTATGACATAAATGAACATAGTAGCTTAGGACAAGGTTACGAGTTTGAATTCTAATAAAAACCCAGCTAATTTAAAAGCAAAAAGTAATTGAATGTATTATTCATAACCCCTTCTCATGCTTTATTTAGGATCTTGAAGCTGCTGATTTGATTTTAAAGGAGACGATTGAATGCTTATGTACCCCTCATGCATATTTCAGTAAGGTAAGATGATGCTGTAATCAAATTCTAAGAAACTTATAAATGAGTTTTAGTTTCGTGGTATTATAATCATCTCCAGAATTGCGAGGTTGTTAATGCAAATCACAATTAGAGTCTAATTAATAAAAAAAAAAAAACAAGAAACTCGGATTTTGAAATAAATTTTATGATAACATTATTCACTTTCAGGTTGTGGATGAAGCAATGAGAAATGATGCAGATGAGAACACCAAAAAGGCATTAACACGAGTAATTGTAACCAGAGCAGATATTGATTTGAATGAGATTAAAGAAGAGTACAATAACTTATATGGAGTTCTTCTATCCGAGAAAGTTGAAGACATTGCAAATGGCAACTTTAAAGATTTCTTGCTTGCCCTGATAACTAAAGAGAACTAATTAATTAATTGAGAAAACAGAGGATGACTTTGATGAAAAGATTGACCTTTGTCTTGAATATTTATTTTTCTTGTGATATTATGAATTGTGTTTTTCAAAACAAAAGCCTTATATAATAAAATAAGTATTCTTCCTTGTGTTTGGCATCAATCGTTCTCTGTCAAAATTCAAATTTGGTAATTAGAGATAATGAAAAGAATGAGGGATGATTAAAGCAACAAAATTGAAATGAGAGGATGATTAAAAGCAACAATATTGGATATTAACAAGTGATGAAAAAAACTTGTGCATAGACAATTATACACATTTGTTTCAGATGGAGTTCTCTGTTTCACCTCTTGCATCAAAATACAAGTGGTTTTGTCTTGCCAGAAAAAAAAATGGAATAGTTTTTAATTGCAAAACGAGTTGTCGTTTATGCTAATCAAGACTTAGTATAAAAATGTATGACCCGATCAGGCACGACTTATTCCTAAACAGGGCTAAGAAATACCAGTCCATCCTTACTCCTTTCCAACGATCAGACATTTCAGAAAGGATCCCTTGATTTCAGAAAATATATATATATATATATATTTATTCATCTTCACTAAATATTCTACTTATCACCCTCAAACCTGATCGCCATATTTCAGTCTTTTAGTCTATTTTAATTCATTGTTCATTTTGTTATTGGGATTGAAGAAGAATTTTATAGCAATATGGTTCTTGCGACTAACAAAAAAAAATCATCGATTGATCACCATATATCACCATATTTTAAAAATTATTTCACCAAATGATATACTGTTATATTTTTTATCATCGGATTGAGTGAAACAATTTTCAAAATAAGGTTATCAATCAGTAACTTTTTTAAGCTAATAATCATAATAGAAAAAGGTTAAAAATTTAGTGATTACTGGTATTAATTACCCTACTTGCAACACATAAATTAGAAACAAACTTTCTTCTTCAGAATTGAAGATTGGAAAGTGCTCTCCCTTCACTTACTTGCCAAAACCTCCAGTTTCTGATAAGCATACTATTCAAGGGTAGATTCATATGACTTGAAAAGCTATGCGTTCTTGGCCATGGTAATAAATAATTATGGCATTGTCTACAAGGTATGCCACCGACCAACTTCAGCCATTTATGCCTCGAAAATAATCCAAGAGGACATGATGTCTGTTAAACCTTGTTCTGTATCTCATGAGACAGAAATCTTAAACTGTACTAATTCGCCTTTTATTGTTAAATTCCATGTTATTTTTGAAACTAAATTAGGTAAGAAAGCAATTTCCAATGGAATATATGGATTCAGGAGCCCTGGATTCTATATTAGAGTTAATGGTCCTTCGTCAGAAACCTTAATTGCTAATATTGCCTATCAAGTAACTACCTTCATTCACAAAATATTGTCCAACTAGATATATCAAGCCTTCAAAACTTCTTGTTGGCAAGGACATGAAAGTAAAGATTAGTGATTTTTAAGTTAGCAAGATTGTCCATGACATTGCTTAGGCTATCCGTGACAATTTCAGCAATCAGGGAACATTTGCTTATACGGGTCCTGAGAGGTTGTATTCAAAAACATTTGGTTCAGACTTGTATGCAGGAGATGTGTGGATCTTGGGGATTAATTTGTGGGAAATCTATTTGGAAAATGTCCCATTGATCTTACCTCAGAATAGGCCAAGTTTTCTGTAGATTGTGATGGTTGTATATATGGAGAATTTCCTGCCTTGCCTGAGCAGGCATCCTCACAGTTTGTCAGTTTGTTGCTTGGAAAGAGATTCTAGCAAGCGATGGACGGTTGCATAGCTGTTATCCTTTTGTATGTAAAGAAAATTGAAGACACCGGAACTCTTGCTTGCCCTTCCTAACAAGGGATTTTGTAAAATGAGAGATTTTGAAATTAAGTGTATTTTGATGAAATGATTAAACTTTAGTTATATGATTATGTTCTTTTCTTAATCTCTATGTCTATGGATGTATTAATTTTGTTTAAAGAAAATTCTTCCATCTGTTATTTTCATTCCCGATCCTTCATCCCTGATCCCTCCCCTGTACCATCTCAGAGTAGCTACTGTAGGTCACTAGGTGAATAAAAGTTACGCCATTTTTACATAGATATGACAGAAACAGTCATTCAATAAAGAAAGAATAAAAGGGGATACCAAATTGTCTCATACCAAATAGAAACTATAGACCAAGAAAGACAACCTTGAAAATAAAGCCTCACAGCAACAGACTCAAAACATAAAGCCTCACAGCAACAAACTCAAAACAAACCATTATTGTCTGCAACTTAAAACTCTTGAAAACTGAGATACTAAAATTTAATCCTGGCTTCCAAGCAGAGCAAGGAGGAAAGTCTTGTAATCACCATGAGTTTCCTTGGCCACTGCCTGATCAAGAGGCACACTGTTTCTCTTGTAGTACGATTCCTTTATATCCAGCAAGTCCTTCTCTGCCCTTGTGACGATCACACGAGTAAGTGCATCCTCATCTGTCCCAACTCTTCTAACTGCATTGCGCAAAACCTATTGCACAAATTCAATCAACCAATATATGTTCAGTTCAATGGGAATTTTTCTGTAATAGAAATCTTGAGATATACAATGAGTTTAACCTTTTCATAGTACTTAATTGGTTCATTGATGCATCGAATGGCAATGCGCAGCAATCGCTTGAACTCATTGTCAGCATGCTCACCCAACAAAGCCTATTCAGCAGAAATTATTACAAATATGATCAGTATGATAAATTCAACTTCATGGATACAAACTTTGACAAGTGAAATTGCAATTCATAGGGGCATTCAGTGTGCATTAAAATAGAAGCAGAATACTTGCAAGCTATGCCTGTACCTTAGTGATGGAAGTGCCATGTTCATCTTTGAAGTTGTTGAAAGTAGCCATGAGCTGTGCCTTGCTCCTTGTAGTGAGGATCCTAATAACTTCATCATGATTAAACTTCTTGTCTTTGATTGCATCCTGAAGAATATCAGATTCTGATTTCGACAATCTTGCATTTATCTCCCCACCTTCATACCTAAATGCTGTCACCAACCCAACCAACAGCTGCAAAATAGCCAAAACAATCCATTAGCAAAGGCCAACAATCTAGGCCATTACACTAGTAACCCAGTGATCAAGTGTCTGCTTGTTAATCTAGCAGACCTAGTGTTCGGACGCTCCTTCAAGAATTTCCAGGGTATCAAAAAAACAATGGAAATACCAATTTTTAACATCAACTCATATAAAAACACAAATCAAACTGCATCAGTATCAACAAACATGCCTTCCTGATATCACCAGTGGTATGTGCAGCAACATCTTCTTCCAAAGAATGCTTGTAGCGAGCCTGATAAGCCCTCCTCACGGTTAAGAGCTCCTCTGCAGATCGGGCGCAAGCAATTTCAACTATCACATGAAAATCACCAGATCTTTTTAAAGCCACATTAGCTAACACTGCATCTCTATCCTCTGGGTCCAGTATCCATCGATACACAGCTTTCTGTATGTTCACAAGTAAATCAAATTTCATTAGTGCCTCAGTTATATACATTTGTAAAGAAAATTGTTAGATCATCTGAAATAATCAACCTCAAAAAAAAAAAAAAAAAAAAAAAGACAAATTATGATAAATATTATAATTATAATATTGGTAATTAAACCTCAAAATCTCCAGAAAGCTCAGATTCAAGACGCTTAACAAGATCTTCTTGATAAAGGTCCCAATAAGCTTGCCTAATATGTTTCCTTTGAATTGCATTTCTATGAGCAAGAACTGAAATCACAGCCTTCTCATTGGTCCCCCATCCTACCAAATGTGAACAGCAAAAGGAAAAATTAATAACACTAGAAACAGGGGAAATGAGAAAAAACATAGCAAAAGATAAATTGATCAGGCACAAAATAATTTTAAAAATTTAAAAAAAGAAATCAAAGAACATCAATTAAATCTATAAAAATAGATTGAACAAAATTAATTTCAACAATGTCATTTTCTGTTTATTTAGCAGCAGGATCATGAAGAAGATCATTAATTCAAATTAAGATTAGTATAATCAGATAACAAAATATCAATTCCAACAAATCTAAATTCAAAAATGGATTCTTTCAAAGAAAGAGAGAGAGAGAGAGAGGCATGCATGATCATTGATCATTGACAAGAATAATAATAAAATTTAAACATAAGAAATGGAATATTAATTGAATATCTAAAGAATAAAAAACCTTCAAAAGCCTTTCTGAGAGTTTCAGCATCCTCAACAAAAGAAACATTCTGAGGAACAACAATGGTAGCCATGGTTTTAGCAAACAGATAATTCTGATCTCTTTAAAGACACTTTTTTTTTTTTTCCTCTCTTGAGCGTGAAGAAAACTTGTTTGTGACCCTCTTATTTATAGTACTTGTTCGTTCTTACAATGACCCCCCCCAATATCTCACCTAGACTACAACGCCAACAAAGTTAACTGTTACATGCAAATATAATTATTGGTGGGTCTGCCTGCGAACTTCAATTTGTAAAAATATTGAATTGAGAGATTAGACTCTCAAAATTAAATTTTAATTTATAAAATTGAAAATAAATTTATTTATCAACTAAATTTATATTAATCTAATTTCTAGTATAATTTAATTGAGATTTAAATTAATTATTTTAAAATATTATATATATATATATATATATATATATATATTTTAATATTAAAAAATTAATTTAAAATTTATTATTCAGAATAATATAGATTTTATTAATACCCCATATCTCAGAGTAATTATATATATACTTTTTAATGGTAGTATTTGGTAAAAAACTGTTGGCATAATTTGGATGAACATGATTTAAATGGTAAGCGGTGCTGTGATGATGTGGCCATTGTAAATTTTGCAGGCACGTGAAAACCTGTCTATTGTGCCCACTCTCTGTGTTTTTGTCTTGGCACTTCTCGGAGTGGTAAAATGCAACCAAAACTAGGTACTTAATCATTTATATATTTTCCTTTTCTAATCAACTTTTTATAAATCTTTATCAAAATGTATTTCATTCTTTATTAATTCAAATTCAATTTTCTGAATCAATATACTAAAAAAAAATTTAAATATATAAAATTTAAATTTAAATATATTTTTATTCTCGATTAATATATAAATTAATTTCAAAATATATAAAATAGATAAGGTAAAAAAATTATGAATGCTATAATAAAATAATATTATAAATTAATTTTTCATTAAATTTAATTATTTAATCCTATTAAAAATTATAAATGTTATTAGAATATAACAAACCTGTTTTTGGTTTAGGTTTAAAATATGTACCATATTAAGACATAGAAATTCAGAATTATTGAATGATTCCATCAAAAAACAGAAACAACAACTCATGCTGACAGTCCATTCACACCTACTCTATCACTTTAATATGATAAGATATCAAGATTTATTTATTCACAAAATTTTCCACATTTCTATATGTTATTTATTTAATTATTTATAATAAATGATTAGATTCCAAACCTAGAACTTATAAACTCACATGAGATTATTATCACATGTGTATCAATGTACTTCCCAATAATTTATTTTTTTTTAATTTTATATGGTATGAAATAAGAATTATAATTGTATATACTTGGACAGGAAAAAATTTCATTTTCCAAAACATTTTTCTAATAAAATGTCATGAAATTTTATGCTGATCATTTTTATGTAGCTGTTTGTTAGGTATATACTAATTCTAGGCTGGTTTTGATAATTTAATAATAAAATGAGATTATTTTAAGTTTAAATATTAATATTTAAATTTTATTATTAAAATTAATATTAAAAAATATATTTGTCTGGTTTTATCATCTGAGAATAGAATAAAAAATTATATATATATATATATATTTAAAATAATTTTAAAAAATATATTTAAAAGATAGTGATTTTTGATATTGTATAATACTATTTATACAATACCGACAACAATTATAAATTCGATCCAACTCTAATTCTTTAATTTTTCTCTCTTCTGGTTGTCAATTTAGCTGTACACAAATACATTGACAATTTTGTTTTGTCTTCATAATTTCTCTTAGTTTTCGAGGTAGATATTATAAATATATAGTCAAGTTGCTATATCAAAATGTAATAACTAATTAATTTTTTTTTTCTTAAGAATCTGCAAATTGACAAGAGCTTCGAATATTAACTATATCAATTTAGTTAGGGGTAGAAGCTAAATCAAACAAACTGAGTAAATCAAATCGAAATCGATAGTTTCATAATTTATTTGATTTAAAAATAGAGTAAATTAAAAATTCAGTTTAGTTTGTAATTTAATTTAATTTTTTTTTAAATCGAACCAAATCGAAGTTATATATATATATATATATATATATATATATATATACACCATTATTATAATTAAATATATTTAATTTTATTTTATATACAACTAAACCTAATAATAATTTTGAATTTTAAAAAATACCATCAATGAAAATTAATTAAAAATAAATAAAAAATAATCTAATTCTTGAAAAAAAAAATATAAGTTTTGGGTATGTTAATTAATGGAATAAATAAGTTTTGGGATATACAATATTGAATTATTTTTGAAATTTTTTTATTACCGATATTTTATAGGTGTTTTTTTTAATTTATAATAAAATAATAAAGATTTATAAAAAAAAATATTTGATTTTAATCGACAAATCAAAAGTATTTAATTCAAATTAAACCGAACTGAAATCGACAGTTTAATTATAATGGTGATTTGATTTGGTTTGAAAATTTTTCAAACCAAAAATATTAGTTTAATTTGATAATAATCTTTCAATTCGATCAAATCGAATTAATACCACCTCTAAATTTAATAAAATACTGTTAAGATATTAAGTTATCCCACGCTAAAAAAAAAAAAAATAGCCAATGATAAAAAATTTATATGAATTTAAAAGATAATTATTCATCCTAAAATCTAATATTATTTTCTTTTTTTATGTTTGACCGTATTCTCATTTATTACTTGAGTTTATTATTAAAAATTTAATAAATATCTTTTATTTTTATAAAAATTTATTTGGCATTTTAAAGATATAAGAATTTAAATTTTATTGATAAAATTAATATTAAAAAAAATTGCCGAGAATGAAAGTTTTTCCGTACAATTAGACATTTTGAAATAAAAGGGAAATTCAATACAATATATATATAAGTAGCGATGCTAATGAATTTTGATTTTTTTTGTGTATAAAGTAAACACTACAACTAGTAATAGTGGCCCATAACATAATTGTAATTATTAATCATTCTTTTTAATTTTCTAAAACAAAATTTAAAAAGCAAAAAATAAAATAAGATGGGAGGTTACTAATTACTTTGTTCTTGAAAGGTGCTTTTTTTTAAACATTGAAAGTTAATATAAAGCAAGAAAAGACCATCATTTCCACAATAATATATATATATATATATTTAATTATTTTAAAATATAAATTTAAATTAGTGTCCTTTACTCAATAATTAAAAAAAATAAAAAAATCCATACCTTTAACAGCCTTGTAAAGAGTTTCAGCATCTTCAACTGCGACATGGTTGCTAGGAGCAATGAGGCTCGCCATTAATTTTGCTTTTATTTCTTTTTTAATGTATTTGCTATCTTGAGAGACTATGATATATATTAAGCATAATTAGCATATCTTATTTATAATTATAAAGTATTCTTTTTTGGATGAAAATTACAAAGTGATTACTTATCATAAACATCATAGTAATTAACGAGCCTGCAGGAAGTCATGGGACACGTTACTACTTAATTACATTACTTGCCTTGAAAAATAAATATATTACTCCAAATCATTTCATTTTCAAATTTTCAAATAGAAAAGAGAGCAAATGAGTAAGTGCCAAGTTTAAATCTTATAGAAAATAACATCCTCTTACAATATTAAGAGAATTATAAATTTAATAATTAATTCAATTAATAAATAAATTTAGTACCACTTGTCCATTAAAGTTTGAATTATGGATAAAATATAAATAAATATAGTATATTAAATTCCTCTAATATAGTATATTAATTTATTGCCTTTCATTAAATTGAAAATCCAACCTCATGTGATGTATAAAACTAATCGCTTGTACTGTAATCCAGCATATAATTTTTAAATTATAAATATATTTAAAAATTTAGAATTATTATTTTAAATAATTTTTAATTTAATTTAAATTTTAAAACATAAATTATTCAATTTTTTTTTTTTTTTGTGAAATTGACTAATATCCAATTCAAATCAAATAAGATCTATAAAAAGATAAATCTATTATTTTTTTAGTCTATTTTTTTAATTTATAAATTTCGAACTCGAATCAATAACATTGATAATTTATCCGTTAATTTAAAATTATTAATTGTTAAAAATTTTAATTTTAAAAATTAGACTAAATTAGAAAAATAAATTTAGTCCTCACTGAGATAAAAAAGTAAATTTAATAGAAAACAGTATTAAACACAATAATTTTTTTTTTTTAAATAATAAAAAAAGGAAACTTCTCAAAATCCTATTGTCTTTATGTGGTCACATGTAGCAACGTGGGAACACGCAGAGGATTCTTTCACTTGCTTCTGCTACGTTACAACTACTACCTTAGCCTTTTTCCTCCAAATTTTCTTAAGTGCTTTCATTTGTTCTCATTGTATCATTATAAAGTATTAATTTTCTACCATGTGGTCCCAAACTTGACTTATTTTTAATTAATTAATAATTATTTACGTGTTGGAAACTATCTAAATTCCAAACATAGGCAATATGGATAGAGGTTTCCTCCTCTCTATTTATTACAAAATTTAGCTAATAAAACCCTTCCAAAGTACACTTCTAACTTCTAATCCCTTGAGTTATGAAAATCACTTAAATTTGCATTTAATGGCTTAACTAATTTGAATTTCTTTGTTATTTAGGTACGTTATGTATATTGGACAAATAATAAGTTTAAAATTTATATTTAATTATTTTAAACTTTTTTGACTAAAACAAATTAAATTTATTATAAAATCAAATAAAATAAGCTTTAATTAATATTTTTAATTGTAATGTAACAATTTTATCAATAATTATTGAAATCAATAATAATGTACAAATTCTTATTAATTGATAAATTTATTAATTTAAATAAAATTTCAAATATGAGTAATGAAAACAAGAAAAAAAAGTTAGTTAATTTGATATGTACGGTAAAATTTTTATAAATTAATACTCGATAAATTAATAATTTTTATTATATAATAAATTTTTTATGATCTCAATTTAGATTAATATATTAAATTAATATTTAATTAATTAATATATTTTTAATTAATATAATTTATAAATTCTAATGATATTAATTTATAGAAATTTTATATACTTATTTATTTATTTTTCAAATGAGTGGTTAGCGATGTTGTTTTCTACTTTATTAGCGTTAAAAGTGGTGCGTGATTTAATGGGGAAAAAAAATCCTCATAGTAAAATTTGTTATTTTTATTTAACAAAAGCTTGAGGAGAGAAAAAAAAAAATTTGTGGGACATAAAGGAAGAAGAAACATGCAAGAGAATTAGGAATATAAATTATGAGTTTAGGTTAATATAATTTAATAATAAAATATTTAAATATAATTATTTATGAACTTACACTTTACGTCATGTTTGATTATATATATTTTTTACTTAGCTTATATTTTCTTAAAATATTTTAATATACTAGAAATATTATTATTATTATTATATATTAAATTTCAATATTATATTTTGATAATTTTAAATATCAATACAGAGAAAATCCATGATGTAAATTTATTATATATAGTCCAATAAAAAAATTATATATATTAATTTATACAAATTCTTAACTAAGGCTTATAAAATCAATAATATAAAATAAAAATTTTATGAGTTGATTTCATATGAATTTAATTTTTAAAAGAATTAAGTGACACTATAATTTTCTAAATAAATATTCAACTTAGATTTTATAATAGATAATTTGTTTACAAAACAAGAGAGTCGAGTGTGACTCCATGGCCCAATGGATAAGGTGCTGGTCTACGGAACCAGAGATTCTGGGTTCGATCCCCAGTGGAGTCGATTTATGCCTTCTTTTTTCTATATCTGTTATCGAATGCAGCCCTTAATATGCCTTCTTTTTTCTATATCTGTTATCGAATGCAGCCCTTAATATGCCTTCTTTTTTCTATATCTGTTATCGAATGCAGCCCTTAATATGCCTTCTTTTTTCTATATCTGTTATCGAATGCAGCCTTTAATATGCCTTCTTTTTTCTATATCTGTTATCGAATGCAGCCCTTAAACTGTTATAACTTTAATCTTGAAAAGCCCAATACTGTGAAGCCTGAATTATTATGTTAATTACCAGTTGTAAAGAAAAGCCCAATCTTTCAAGGCCTGAATTATGTTGTTAATTTCCAATTGACTCATTCTTTTTTTTTTTTCACCCTCCAAACACAAAAACATACATCTAATTCCAACCTGAAGATGATAATAAGTTTTTAGTCAAATTTAAAGGCTTTCAAACATTTACAAGTTCAAAGATTAAGACTGGTTTTAAAAGAAAATTAATTAGAATCCTATGCTTCCAATCAATTGAAATCTACTTAAAATATAAAATCAGAATTTTCATATGGTCTGAATATATTTTTATAATAATCCAATTTTTAGATTACAAGTGTTCAACTTATTCTTATTCTTCAATTTTTTTTTTTTAATAAACTAAAGACATTTACTAATTTCTACATTTTTTTTGGAACATTCTTCAATGGAGGTAATAGTCAAACTAAGCAAGGGGCCAGCTTGCAAGTTGATTATTCAATTGAATAAGAATATGGGATTTGAAAAAAAAAAAAAAAAAAAGGTAAATAATGGACTCAATAGTCAATAAACTAATCCCTTAATTTAAAATCCTAACTTAAAATTTACTCCTTTTTTTTTTTATATATATATCATTTTAAAGAGAAATAATTTTTTTTTATAAATCATTTTGAAATTATATTTATTATTTTTTTTTAATTTTATTTTTAATTAAAAATTAATTTATATTTTTAATCAATGAAACCATATAATAAATAACTATATTAGTCATTTTATATTAAAATTAAAATATAATAATTAATTTATTAATTTTTATATTTTTTTCAAAATAATTTATATAAAAAAATAGAGGATTACTTCATTGAATTAATCACTCTCTTAAACCCTTAATTAAATTTATTAATATAGAAAACATGGATAAGAGCACTTTGTCACAGCCGACCCATGAATTTGATGAAAGTGACCCCTAAATCAACCACATCCACAAATTTGAAATTCACATGAAATGCAAATGAAATTCAAATCTAAATTTTCCATTCTCCAATCATATTTCAGTATTAGATTTGCCTCTCTTCTAACCACACCTTTATATACTGGCCCACAAACGTGTCATCTAATTAGCCAATCACTTCCACGTGACAATCACGTGATATGGGTTGCACTTCGTTTTGTCCTTTCTTTCTCCCTAGCTCTGCTTCTCTGGAAAACTCTGTTTACTGTAATCTCTTTTGCAAAGCCCATTTCTTTTTTTTTCATTTTCGTTTCAAATTCTTACTCTTATGGGTGAATTTTGAAAACTTTTTTGTTTCTATTTTTTTCTGTGGATTATTGGGTTTGAACGTTTGATGCTTTGTTTGGTGGTGTCCTCACTTTGCTTGTTTTGTGAAGTTTTTTGAGGACTTGGCGATGTGTGGAATAATTCACGAGCACCTCTTTGAATTGGATTTTCGTTTTGAAGTTTTTTGTGGGTTTTTTAGCTATGTTTGATTGGAACGACGAAGAGGTAAGTGGTAACACTATTTTTTTTAATTAATTTATACATATTTTTTTAATTAATTTATTTTTTTGGCATTTTTGTGTATCACTATTGCAGAGAACTCTGTTATTTATTACTTGTCATATGTATGTAGATGAGTTTTTTTTTGTTGTTTTCTTGGTTTTTAGAGTGTTCAACGTGATACTAGAAGAAATTGTGGTCAATATTATAAATTGGGTCTGCTCTGTTGTAGTTTTAGAATTTATGTAGAACACTTTTTCTGATGGTTAGATCTTCAAAATTCTTGTTATGATCTGAAGAATTGCAGAGATGATGTTGTAGTCTTCCTCTCATAAAAGCTTGATTTCCTTTCTTACTCTCAACATCGTTGGTTGCTTAACAAATTTTTGTCTTGGTGTCTTTAAATGATGTTAATGTCTTAGTTTTACAGCATGGCAATATTAGAAGAATTTCTTGTGGACTATTGTGTTTGAAACAGTTTTACAGCGTGGCTTGCTGTTGAATGATCGATAGGTTTAAAAGAATTAGGAAGTGTTAAAAACATTGAACAGGTGTTTTGAAGTCAAAATGGCATGCTCCATTTGAAGCTATTAATTTGGTTGATGCTTAGAAGGGAGTTTCTTAGGAGAAAAAGAAAAGGAGAATGTTATTGTGACAAGTAGGAGTCCCTTGATTACATGAATTCAACACATAACTCTGCAATGGAAAATAGAGTTGCATTTAGTTTTGAGGTTGAACTTATAACATTTCTGTAAATATAAATGGAAGTATATTTTAGCATTTGGACTGAAATTTGAGAAGTTTAGGATAAAGAAGGGATTAATAGTTTACCCCTAAAGCTTCATATGTGGTTGAACTAGAGATTTAATGTCAAAGGACATCCATATTGAATGAGAAATGGGAAAAAATAGTCCATAGTGTTGATGTAAGGGATATGATTTTTGGGAATCCTTTACAGCAGACTGAAGGAAGCTAGAATGCTGAGAACTTCAGCCAGGAAAAATATAATTACCAAGTACAAGGAAAAATAATGGTCAACACAATCTTAATTTAGGCTGAGGAACATAGTAGCTGATATGTGAACTAGAAGAGATCATATTCTTAGGTTATTAATCAAAATTGTTTAAACTTTCACTATATCATGTAATATCAGTTGCTTATGACACCAAGGAAAAGTTATGGCATTGAATGTAATTGTGCCCTACAAATTACAATATAATTTCCCCCATGAGAATCAAGTGCAGTCATGAACTAATTTATTAGTATTTCAATTCCTAGATTTATCTGTATGATGACAATAATTTTGGAGTGGTCTTTTCCTTTTTTTTTTTCTTTTTTTTTTTGTATTTAATCAAATACAGCAGATGAACATACAAAAAAAATCATCTTTTGAGATTTAGTTGGTCCAGACAAAGTTAAACTGTAGCTTCTCTGAAGAGGAGTTGGAAGTTTGGGATAGAGGGTTTGTTTGGGAATGTTGAGATGAGGCAAGAAATGGATAGGAGGAAGATCTTTGATTAGATTGAAAAGAAAAAGAGCATAAGAAGGAGAAAAGGGGGAGAGGGAGGTAGAGCAACTTGGCTCTTATAGAGGAAACTTGTTAGGTGACAGTCAATCGCTTTACTTGAAAGAAGGGGAAAAATATGCAATTTCACAATGTATTAATACTCATAGGAGAAACAACAAAATGGAGAAGGGCTGTTCAATGAAATATTGTGAAGGGACTCTGTATTAAAGAGGTGCTAATCTCTCATATTCCTATCATGTGTGCAAAAACTGGGAAGACACTGCCCATCTATCATGTTTGAAATATGAATAGTTGATGGTTTGAAGGCCTGTTTTTGGGGTAACACTTTCAAGGGATTCCCCATGATACATGAGATGGTTCAAAGGCATTGTTGTGAATTCTGTTTTTTTTTTTTAATTAATATGATCTTTATTTGGAGTTCAATCTTTATGAAGAATGAGCAATGAGAGGAGTTGGATTCCAGAAGTCCTTTGCTTCACCTTGTTTAACAAGCCAACATCAGGATATAAGTCAGAGATTGATTAAGTGGAGCAATAATGAGGATAGAAATTCCTTAGTTATAAAGCTATTATGAGGAGTCCTGAAAGCAGAGGAGAGGAGCCCTTTGAAGGTGGCATTCTTTGTATGGTGTCCTTCTTCTTGATTCTATTTTGGATGTGAAAATTTTGATGATGAGAGAATATTATCCAGTCAATAGGTGATGAAAACAAGGAGGAGACTGGCAGTAATCTTCTTATTCATTGCATACTGGCTGGAACGTCGTGGGTCTTGGTTTGTGTTGGGTTAAATTCTGTTCTTATGCTTTCCTTCATGGAGAAATTTGAAGGGTAGCATAACAAATCCATTGCAAATGTGAAGAAAAACTTTGGAATGATCTTCTATGTTCTTTTATTGATCCTGTTGATAAAATAGAATTGAAAATTTTGCTGCAGTGGAAAATCTCAAGTATAGATTGCCAGATGCTTATTGAAGACTCTGGAGTTGGGCTCATTTGTGAACTTTTTGAGAAAATGAATTGCCAGTAGAATACTAGTTTGATGGCTTTTTTTCTATACCTGTCATACAAAGGGTATCTTTTGGCCCTAAAGGCATGAAGTTTGGAACTTAAGGAGGATAGGGTAAGAACAGAGAAACTGCCAATACCTATGAATTCATTCCCACAAGTTGCTCTAGAAACACTGTAACAAAAGTGAGATAAATCAATTAAGGATGTAAGATGGATTTGTATAACTTGCCTTTGTGGGCTATGTGGTGAGGGCAGTGCTTGAAAATTTCAGATAATTGTTGAAGGTTTTAGGGTTGGGAAATTGATTTGGAATTGACTAGGTCGGAGCTTAAAGAAGAAAAAATAGATTTGTGATATTCTAGAGGTATCTAGAGGTTTTGAGCATAAACCTCCTCTTGCTTCCTGAAAGCTGGACCTTGCTAGCTTGTTTCTCCTTTTCATTATTTCTTTTGCTTTGTGCAATGACATTCTTAGACTTAGCTTTTATTTCCTGGCTGGAGGGAGAGAGCCATTTCTCATATTTGGTACATCCTCCTTTTCGGGTAGGAAATTATTAGTTTTATGTATGATGTACACATGCAATTTTCAAGCCTATTTAATTCATCTTTATCCTTCCAAATTCTGTTAGTCTCACCAGTTCCATCAAGAACAACTGAAGAAAACGCTACAGCTCATTTTTTACTTCTGCATAGTAGCTTTTTTGAAATTGCTTGACATTTTTCATAGATATGTTGTGCTCCTCTAGAACAGAATTCTGATACATGAAGTCCTTTGGCATTTATTTCTTATCTTCAGGGACCATCTTTTTCAGCTGATAATTACTGCACCCGTTAGTTGCGTTAGAGAAAGTGCATTTACTTAAGGAATGCACACTTCCTTTACAAAAACTATGCATAGGATGTCTTAAAAAGGAAAAAAAGGTCCTTTCTGTTAAGGCATTATTGAGTGTCTTCAGAGTTTTTCAAATCTGTATTTGCTACATGCAATATTTGATTTGATGTCTCTTAACTATACACACAAAAACAGTTCTGAAAGCACTGTTTAATGTTATATTTCAAATATAAATGTTGCCTATTATTATTGGTTGTGAACATTGTTCTTCTAATACGTCTATCATAATGATACTCAACACTCGTACTTTTCAGCTTTCAAATATAATATGGGATGAGGATGGGGAGAGTGATGACCATATTGTGCCCTATCTAGAGGCAAGTGAAGACTATTGCAAGAAGAAGGAATGGAGTCAAGAAGCTAATAACACTAAGTCTACTGAGCAGAAAGCACTAGGCACTAAAGTTGTTATCCATGGAAGAAAGCTAGAAAGCAGTTCAAATTTTGATTCCAGTGAAAGAGCTTCTGCCTCAGGATTTGGCATGGACTCATGGCCTAACCTGTCCTTATCAACTGCTGCCAAAACCGATCAGGATTCCTTGGATCCGTCAGTATCAAACAATTTAAGTGAAATTACAAAATTTGATTCTGATGGTGGTGAGATATCAATTACTAGAATAAAAGTAGATAACATGATGTGTTATATCATGACGTCATTTTTATAATGGGATTTTCTTACAGCAGAGACAGTTCAACTTGATAAGGACTCTGGACTTTTTCAAAAAGGTAAAGAACAAGGCGAATTCGTTGATTATGGATGGGCTAACATTGGAAGTTTTGATGACCTTGATCGAATTTTCAGGTAAATCACAGTGTCCTTTTCTCATTTATGGACTCCTCTTTATTTCTTTCTTCCATTTTCTGTTTATTAATGCACAACAATCAGCCGTCAGAGGTTAGTGGTCTGCCAGGGAAAGAGGTGGAGGAGGGGGCTAAGAGAGGGGCTGGTGTGTTTTTGGCAGGCAGGAAAACAGTGGATACCACACCTTTGGCATGTGGGAACATTTCCAGAGGAAGGGGAGAATCTAACCTGAGTCCTCACCTCCCCATACCTTAAAGGTGTGAGTGGTACAACTACCAATCGGGCCATACCTGATTATTTCTGGAGCTTAATGAAGCATTATCTTGACATCATCCTGATGTGGACCCTTGGTAGCTTTTAATCATAGATGAAGCATTTTCACTTATCATCTATTTTTGTTGAAAATTAAGCATGATGTAGAGAGGTTCCGCTATCACGGGAGGACTACCTGACTCTTTATGTAGTTTACCTGAATTCTTGACGTCTTAATCATTTGCTCAAAATTTATCTAAGGAATTTGTTGGAGTTTGGAAGCCTGGGACAGTTTCCTGCTCCTTTATTCCTCCCTTTCCATGCTTCTCCTCTAACTTGCTTCTTTTCTCTTTCCCTGTGGAATGATAACCATCTGACTCAATATCCTCACAAGTGGTGATTTTGCAGCAATGATGATCCCATATTTGGAACTTCAAGTCTCAGTAATGGTGATGAGCTTTGGTCTTCTTCTAAAGATGTAACTAATAGTCCACGAAAGTCCTTTCCCATTTATGCGGACTCTCCAACTTTAGGGTTGGGGCCTTTAAGGAATACATCTGAGAATTTTGAGATTAAAACTGAGTATGTTCAAGAAGACAATCAGCCATTTACAATTGACTATGGGAAGGTGAATTATCCTGCATCTCATGGTCTGCAGAATGCATGTACTGCGCTGGATCATGTAGAATATGCTGGAGGTAAAAGTAAACCCATAGTGAAAGAGCAGGTATCTAAAGTAAAAAATTTAGAGCAATGCTTTGATATGTTAACATTTTTTGCCTATGTGAGGGGAATAGAGATAATTTTTAATATGGCATTTGCAGACTGGTATGACCATCATCAGAAAGAACACAACAGCAAACTCTCAGCTCACTTCAGAAAATGTTGCTGCACCAAATCAGTTGCCAGATAAGGTGTTCCCATCCTCCTCCTTGCTTTCGATCCTTTTAATCGTAGTACTTAAATAGCCAGTAAATTATATATGGTTCTTGCTTCATGTTTCATTATGCACATTGAAAACTATAGTATGATTTGGATTTGCAAACAAAAGTTGGCTAGGGTTGTCTCCTCAAATGCTTTTCTCTTTTACATTTCATATTAGATTCTGAAATAAAACAAAAAACTGAGAAGAAAACATAGTGAAAATATAACACTTGCCTCGCAAATATATATGTGTGTGTATTGTACTTTTTATGGCGTGTCTTGTTGAGATGCTGTTTGCTTGCTGAGCCCCTTTTCTTTGTGTAAATATTACAAAAATCATATTTCTTAGTTATTAGGAAGCGCTATAACTGAAGATCATTGAGGAGCCTAATGAATTATGTCTGCATATGCACATTTCATGCTAGAGCCCCTCAACACCTTAATCAATTAAACTACAGGGGTTCTGGATTGTGATTTACAGATCTGGCTAGTTAAAGAGGCCCAGAATTTATTATATACACCATGTAATTTTTTAAAATTTTTATGCATATATGTTGCAACTTGGACAACTATGGTGCTTCTTTGACACTAGAACATTAATTTAGTATTAGCAAAATTTGGATCTTTGATGCAGATTTTTATCATGGAGATTGGATGCCTGGAAGAACACTCAATACAACTTGCAATGCATTTACTTTTTTATAGCATTGCTTTGACAAAAAATGTTTCCAACACAGGACAATAAACTCATGAGCTATTATTCATTGGCATACGTCTGGCATGAAATTCACTGATCTCCCATGGAACTATAAATTATGTTTCCTTGCATAGTTTAACAAATCCCATCCATCCTCAATAATGATATTTCTAAGAGGAACATTTTTCTGTTCTATGCCACATAGCTGCAGGCATCGTTTGCTGTAAATGCTAATATAATTTTAAGGATTCCCCGTCTCTGTGGGGGACTTTCATCAGTTTGCCATAATATGGTCATATATAGTCAAATCAATGGAAACCGTGAAAAGATTTCATCCTCATAGCTTGTGTACTAAATGTGAAGTTCAGATCTGCCTCTTTTGCCCATCAACCAGATGGTTGAAATGTTGACCTATACTATTGGTTCAATTGTTTATGTATTTATTTTCATATGATTAGGTTTATAAGCAAAAGAAATCCTTGAAAAGTCAGAAAAATCTGGAAGAACAAAGTGAATCAACACTGTATCAAGATTTGTATGGTGACTGGTCTTCAGCTGGGAACTTACATAGTCAATTTAATAATCAATTTGCTCCCACCATTGCACGTTCTTCACTTTCAGTTCTTAGTCAACAAAGGCCGCTTCAAGGACCTGAATCATTGCAGTTCCAACAGATTTCAAACCCCCTGGTTGTTCCTTCTGCATATGGGACTACTACAAATCATTATTCTGCCATGCCTGTGCTGTCTCACATCCACTCTAGGGAATTGAAGCGGCAACTTTTGCTTTCTGGTTATGAAGTTTCTTCGGGTAATGAAAATCATGTAAACAAATTATCTGACTCACTGGTGAAACGTCAGACCATGACACCTCAGGAAAAAATTGAAAAATTAAGGAAGCGGCAGCAAATGCAGGCAATGCTTGCTATTCAGAAACAGCAGCAGCAGTTTGGTCACCAAGTTACCTGTAGTGATCATTCCATCAATCAAAAATGTTCCCAAGAAAATCAAATGCAACATGTTGAGGGAACTGGTTTAGAGGTGGAGGATCTAAGCACTTTTCCTGCTTTCAACCCAAACTCGCCTATTGAACAAGATGATTCCAATATAATCTCTCTGGCGATTAATGATTACTCAGCAGAGGACACTGTTTTATATCAACTTCAAGATATTATTGCAAAGGTATGCTGGTTTTTTTTTTCTCTGATTGAGTAATTTGGACTGAGTTTCAATAGCAAACCAATTTTTTACCACAGTTGGATGTCAGAATTAGACTTTGTATACGTGATAGCTTGTTCCGGTTGGCTCAAAGTGCAATGCAAAGGCATTATGCTAGTGATACTAGCAATACCAACAATAGTAGCAGAGATGAGCAGGTTGTCACAAAAGAAGAAAGCAGTGATCATAACAGGTTGATTTATGCGATGCACTTCTCATGCTTATGTTTTCAAACTCTGTTATTTATGTTTTCTTAATCTCATAGAAAAGGTCAAGTTAGTCTTTTGGTGGTGTTTACATTTCCTCTTTCCTTTTTAGTTTCAGGAAGAAAGAATGGTGGTAAAAGTAATAAAAGAAAATTTTTTGCCAGCAACAAATCCATTTTAATTTGGTCTCCTATTAGTAACCACATATCCTTTTTCTATGCTACTATTCAGCTAAAAAATCTTCAGCAAATCGTAGGTTCTGTTAGGAGATGGTCTAATCTGTATAAGAAGTTTGTCGAGTGCATGAATGAGAGAGTTTCTGGATTTGCAGATATGCTGTAAATAATACAGAAGGACAAGATATTTAAGCTAGACAAGTGGGAAAACCTTCCTGTCATTCTCTGTAGTGTCATGCCTAAAGACAGTGAGAGGTATTCAAAATTGAATTTTAGGGTCAGAAAATAGAAATTTTAGAATTTAATAGTGAGAATAATACTTGCAGAGTGGATATAAGTTACAGGAAAAAAAAATCATAACAACTTTTTCCCCTTCAAGTAACAAGTCGTCAATTCGTTATTGTTGTTATAATTTCATGTTTCTTTCATTTTACCTTATTAATTTTCATATTACATACCAGGAATGCTAAGATGTCTGAAGCGGAAACAGAGACCAATCCCATTGACCGAACTGTGGCTCATTTGCTGTTTCATAGACATTTGGAGTTGTCAGGAAAACATCCTGATACACCTGAATCACCTGCTTCTGCTAAGATCCCAAGTGAACAACAGGCATTATGCATAGCAAAACCATCACTGGGATGCTTGCATGAGACTCTAAAACGTAAGCAGATCTATTCTAACAAAGGATCTAAAATGTGCTCATTGGTTGATCCCCAGTCTGTTAGTCATTGCAAAAGTAGTGTTTGCATTGACAACTCAGATAATGCATCAAACAGTGGGCCTACTAATGAAGGAGCCAAGGACATAGAAGCCTCTCAATGATGATATTAGGCACTTCAGATTTTCATTAGGGTAATTCCTTCCTTTTATCTCTTCAATGCATGTCATACTTCTATTGACAATATATATCGATTTACTGGTACTGCGGAGATTTTCTTTTATTTTCAGCCAACTTTATATTTATCAAGTGGGAGTTGCTGGAGCTTAAACTCATTTTGGAGGACTTAAAAAACACTGGAAGCTTGGCTATGGAAGAAATCATATGCATGTTGGCAGTGTTATTGCGTGAAATAACTACTTTATCTACCCTTCTGATTATTGACTGTTCTGTATTCTACAAGTGCACAAGTTGATAACTTTTTAGTATTTATGCCTTTAGTCCATTCTGACTTTTTGTGAAAGGCTGATGCTTCTTAAATGACACCTTATAAGTCTTGGGAAACATTTATTTGGGCTTACTCTTACCTGAGTGACAGTGGTCTATGTTTTCAACTTTCTAAATCCTAATTTGCTAAACATTGGATGCATCCTCATTTTGACAATTTCCATGGGTTTATGGGATGAATCGTCCATGTTAAATTTTGGTCTTTGTTAATTTATTTTGGGGTAAGGGGTTGATTTTGATATGAGAATAGCTCATGTGCTCTCTCTTTTTACAGGAATTAATGACTTTTAATTAGTAGAATGAACTCTGTATAAATCTGAATCTGTGTTGTGTGTGTGTGTGTCTTGAGAGAGAGATGAATCTTACTGATATTTCTGCTTTTATGTTTATTCAACAAAGAAAATCATCAAAATTGGGTAAATAACTAACACAATAACATGAATTAAAACGTAATTTACAGAACTAGTAACAGGAGAAACAGTATGTGGTAAAAAGTCGCTAGAAACAATGAGACTTAATTATTAATGTTAGAGACTTGGCTTAGCTTACTCTCATGCGATTGAAATGTGATCTTTATACTTTGTAAGGTGTGCAATTTTCCACATTCTGGTCACAAAGGTAAAACTTCTATCCATAGGATTCAGTTTTTTAGTTTCCAATTAGTTTATTCTATCCGTAGACTAGTTTCAGTAGGACAATAAATTCCCAAAAGCAACTTCTTTTTTCCCATGTCTCACAAGTTACAACATAAGAATAGATTACTTGCTCTAATGCTACAATAATATAACTAGCAGTATCTAGCTGAATGCTCCCTGCAAAGACCATGCGAGTTGTTTCCGTTCGACGGCGAATTCCTGTATATCGCAACTAAAACAACCATTTAACGGAAATCTTTTAAAAATCTATTAATTTATAATTAAATATCAGATAATTAAATATCAAAATTTGTTGAATTAAAAAATATCTAAAATTAGAAAAAATTATTTTTTCAAAGAGAAAAATATTTCATTAATTCGTAATCTCCCTTAAACCCTAAAGTTTTCACATAAAATATATAAAAAATTATCTCCAAAAATCATAGAAGCTAAAAATATTAATTTTTCTAAAAATGAAAAAAATCAGTAAATTACATAATTAAAGAGGAATTATAACTAGAATCATGCTTTTATATTAAATTTCCTACTCAAAGTAATTAAGAAAATAAAAATTACTAAAAATGGAAGAAAAAAAATGCCAAAAAACAGGGTTAAATTAAAGTATTTAGCTAAAATATGACATCCATTACCATCAAGAAATTAGACTTACGTCAAGCCCTAAGTCCAATACTGCTAATGCTCCAATTTATTAATCCCTTTACACGGTCAAAACGGTTTAGATAATTCATGGATTGTAAGTCCATAACATGTGGCCTTAATAAATAAGGTTCCAACCATAATATCCAAGTATAATTTAATAATAAGTGCATTAGATACAAGTTCAAATCTTTTATCTCAATGCTAAAAAAAGAAAAAAAGATATTAATGTTATTTGATATCTGGCCTTGATGAATAAGGTCCAAAAGACTTCCAAAAGATCCAGCCTAATAACAGTGCTGTGCAAACCTGCATAATATATAGCCAAAATTAGCATATTTTAAAGGGGACAAAAGAGAGAATAAAAGGGAAAACTAACAGATTTTTGGAGCATTTATTATATATAGTACTTGCAGATTCTTTTCTCTTTATGCTTATTGTTCTCCCCTTGCATCTTCATTTAAAAGGATCTAATATATTTTTCTGGAATATGCTGTATCTTTTGCCAATCTTCACCACCCTCTGCACACCTCTCTTCCAATAATGCACACTCCGTGATAGACAATGAACGAAGTGAGGCTGGCAACCCTGAAACTGGCAAGGATGCTAGTTTTTGGCAAGAGCGTAAACTCAAAGATTCAAGATTTGGAAGTTCATGGAGACACATAGGAAGTGATTCAAGGTTAGCACAAGCTGAAATTCTCAAATTCTTGAGTGAAATTGGTAGCTTCTCTCTAGGGAAAGAAACAAGTTTAGGATAATTGGAAATAACCAACTCTTCAAGAGAGGGTAAATTTTGCAGTCCACAAGGCAGATCCTTCAAATTATTGCACATCCCAATTGAAAGATGTTGCAGTTTACCAGGAAGCCCTTTTTCTGCAAATGACAGTAGTTTTGGACAGCATAAAATCTCCAAGTGCTGGAGGGACTGAAGATCTTGTAAGCCTACCTCTTCTTGCAATGCCTTAAGCCGGTAAAAGTGCTGGATTTTGAGTTCTTGTAATGCAGTTAGTGATTGTAGAAGGCCTTCAGGCAGTAAATCTATTCTCCGAAAGTTCAAAATCTTCAATGACAATAGAGAGGTAAAGAAATGCACTGAATTCAATACTTTCTCGTGACAATCATCGAGCCACAGATCTTTCAGTGATGGAAATTTTGGAAGAT
Source organism: Aleurites moluccanus (assembly GCA_948193065.1). Lineage (NCBI taxonomy): Eukaryota > Viridiplantae > Streptophyta > Magnoliopsida > Malpighiales > Euphorbiaceae > Aleurites > Aleurites moluccanus. The sequence continues at coordinate 46,415 of CANXYC012957147.1, read as the reverse complement.
TGGCAATGCTGGGACAGTTCAAAACAGTAAGCTTCTCTAGCATTGGGAATTCTCCATGATCAATTTCTTGCCATTCCTTCAAACTTCTCATATCTTCAAGCTTTAGTTTCTTCAAGGAAGGGAACCCCTTAATGTTACCCTCTCCATAGAACTCGCGACCGATGCTTTCGAGCTCTTGCATTGTTCGTATAGTGAGGTGCTTGAGAAATGGTAGCTGACCAAGAGAAGGGAGAGTTTTGCAGTAGTTGCAATGAACAAATTCAATGGTCTCTAACTGAGACAGCACTGAATTTCCCATCCAATTTGGAAACTTGGCACCAGGATATACATCAACAGTTAATTCTCTAAGGTTGTTATGAGGTTCAAGACATTCAAGCAACTCTTCATCAATTGCATCCTCCAGGCTTCGGTTTCGACTCCATCTCAGCACCAACTTGTTTATATACTGCTTCTTCTTCAAGTTAGCTTCCTTAGCATCTTCAACATTAATAATGTCCTCAACCCGATCAATGCATAGTGTTGCTCGAAGTTCATTCATGTTCTTTAACTCACTGATTCCACAATCAGCTCCTTTTCCAGCAACAAATCTATGCAGCCTTTGCAAAGAAGTAAGTCTCCCAAAGGATGGTGGCATGGATTTGAGATTCCAACATTCTTTCAAATTGAGATGGCGTAAATTCACCAGATCTTTTGTACTTTCAGGTAAAGTAAGAAGCTTGTTGCAATTGGCAAGAATTAGTGTCTGCAGATTACAGAGTTGGCAAATTGATTCAGGTAGCTGCTCTATATCGGTGTGAGAGAAATCAAGATACCTCATATGCATCAAATTTCCAACTGAATCTGGTAGCTTTTTTATAGAAATGTGACTCATATCCAATGAACGTAGACATTTCAAAGAGCACACCAAATCCTGAAGGATCTCCATATTAGAGGTTTCATGTGAAATTTTATTGCTAAGAAGAAGCATTGTTCGCAACTTCAAGTCTTTTGTTGAATGTAAGACATCGAATTTATCTGGTTTAAACGTGTCGACTATCACAGATAAATGTCGAACCTTCGCTGGGATGTTCAGCAGTTTCTCACCTTCAAACATGAAGCATGTTTCCCCGCTTACAGATAGTGCTAGGTCATGAATCAAGTCATGCATAACAAACTTTGCATTTGAGTGACCTGGTTTGGATTGTTGAAAGAAAGACCTCAGCAACAAATCATCAAAATAGTCAGATGCAATGTCTTCCAAGCGTTTCCTTCCCTTAGGCTGAATGAACCCTTGTGCTATCCACCGTAAGACTAAGTTTTCCTTATCGAAATTGTAATCTTTCGGAAATATTGAGCAGTACACGAAACACTGCTTAAGAAGTGCTGGAAGATGATTGTAACTTAGCCTTAGAGCCGGTAAAATATCATTTTCTTCCTCTTTCAGCTCCCATAATTCACTTTGCAAGATCATCTCCCATTCACCAACTTCAGTTTTCCCGTGCAAGAGTCCTCCAAGTGTCTTTGCTGCTAAAGGCAAACCTCGGCATTTTTTCACAATTTCCTTTCCAATTGGTACTAAGTTTGAATGTGCAGCCTCATCCCCATCTATGAATGCCCTTTGTTTGAACAACAACCAGGAATCATCATCAGATAGAACTTCCAAATGGTAAGGTCGAAATGTACTCATGATTGATGCAACCTTTCGACTTCGAGTAGTAACAATGATTTTACTTCCCGGTGCTCCTGCTCTGAAAGGAAGACGCAACATTTCCCAATCTCTCCCAATCTCATTCCATACATCATCTAGCACAACCAAGAACTTTCTCCCCTTCAACGTATCTCGAAGACTAGTTTGAAGAGTATCCAGATCGGAAAGATCACATCTCTTCCTCTCTATCGACTCCAAAATTGAAATTGTGAGCCTTCGAACATTGAAGTCATCTGAGACACAAATCCATGTTTTAAGCTCAAAATGCTTAGTAATCGAAGAATCATTGAACACAAGCTGAGCAAGCGTCGTCTTTCCGAGGCCTCCCATGCCCACAATAGGAAAAACACCAACAACATCATTTCCACGGTACTCGTCAGAAACTAACGAGCTCACTATCTTCTCTATGTCTTTTTTTCTACCAAAAACCCTAGATTCATCAATCAAAGAGCTAGTCTGTCCCTGTAGTCTGTCCCTGTCCTTCAATTCTGACCATGCTACCCTAATTCCCTCTTTTAAACCAAGATCATCCCTTTCTTTTGCAATATCATCTAGCCTTTCATTGATTTCCCTAATCTTAGGAGCAAAACCAATTTTGAATAGAAAATCTTTGGATGAAGAGAATAAACTGGTTACCTTTTTCTTCTGGTTAAAACGAAAAGCCTCAGTTGCAACCTCATCTAGCACATCATCTGCATCATAGGCTGCTTCTTTGAGGTCATCAAGCCAAATTTTGACTGACAAGTCACTGATCTGCTTTGACTCGGCATCATTTAGCACAGCTTGGATTTTTGACAGGGTTTTTCTCAGTTTCTTGAGATCTTTATCGACATCAAATCGATTCCCAAATTCTATCAAGATCGGTGAAGCCAAATTTTCAAGAGCTATTTGGAAAGCAGCAGAAAGAAAAGCCTCACCTACTACTGCCATTTACCTCCACAACTAAGCTAAACCCAAACCCAGATCGTCTAAAGAGTTCTCTTTTTGGTTTCTGAAATTCAATTTGGTTTTGATTTGCACAAATGTTGTTCAACTGTTGCTCAGAGTAAATGGATGGAACCACCAACCAGGGAAAAGGGAAGGAAAAAAAGCTGAAGTCAGAAGTCTTCTTCCACTGTAGCATAATTAATCATTTTATGAATACATTTGATTTTTTAATCGCATGAGCCGCCGGTTGGTAAAAATATAGTATCTACTTAGCAGAATGGCAGCCCTGGACCAATCAGAGACCTTAACCAACTCACCCAGTAGTTAATTTTTTTTTGTTCATATTCATTTTTAGCTAGAAATTTACTACTGGGTTAGTTTTTGACAATTCTTTTAATTTCTTAAGGCCCTCCACCATGTCCTTGGTTACCAGTGCAAAGCTAAATACAATAATACAGGACAAACAAATAATTAAACCTTTTGTGGTAGGTTTAGGCTATGAAACCGGCAGGAAGATTCGCATTAGCAAAACCCAATACAGATAATAGCTAGCAAGAGGCTAATAATTATATAGGACAAAAATAGAATTTGATCATCACATGATCCTAATGATGACAGTAGCCATCACCGCAGGGAGAAATTATCAGGTAGAATAGAAATATACTTCCTCCTATCTAGTAAAGGTAAATTCATATTAATGTATATTTTATTACACTTACAAATGGGTCCATCCTTCAATGTAAAAAGGATAAACATGTTTCAGTCTTACCTAATAATCTCTCCATAATAGGATAGGCTAAATGCCAACCAGCAGCAAAATTGCATGCACAATTCACCAATCTAAAAGCAATATTTGAGTGCAAATAGAAAAATACAAGTTCCAAATGTTCTTGACCAATTTGAGCTTATAAAATATTAAACTCTTCAACTTAGCTTCCCAAACTGTATCAGTTGTATGCATGTTAATGGATCAGATCCACTTAATTAAGGAAATTTAAGTCAATATTCTAGCACTATGCCTAATTATCCTGTATGGTAGGATGCTGTTGCTGCTAAAGATACTGCATAACATCAGAGCTTCAAGTAACACAGCGGTAAGTGGCAAGGGAACCAACAAGTCCATCACTATAGGTCACTTTCACCACCTGCCCCTTCTCCAATCCATAGTGTCGTGCAATAGCATCAGTTTCTAGCATTCTAGGCAACTGGAAAGAAAAAACAGAGAAAGAGAAGAAAAAGAAAACTGTTAAATTGTGTGTTTTAGCTTTGATCAAGCATATAAATAATATCATGTACAATAGGATAATGGAACTGGTAATGGAAAACTATTATAACATAATTTCGATCTTTAATGTCTAAAACAAAGCCAGGCTAAATATTGCATCTAAATCTGCACTTTTCAATATAATTGTTATCAAACCATCCCTAGGCATAAATTTTTACTTAAAGTTGCATGCAGATGAGAAAATTTTGAATTGCTCAGATGTGTGTGTCTGCAGTTTGCAAGTGAAAACTTTTCAGATGCATTCTTCCTGTCAACAATCCATTCCCATCCTTCCTACACAGGGTTTAGCCCCTTACATTTTGAAATAGATATTAATGTTGAAAGGAAAAACAATAAATTAGTTGGATATAACTTGAACCTCAGCACTGACATGAATTGCTGAATCCTGAAAACATCCCTAGCCTGACTATCCCATTCCATATTCTTATACTATGTCTATGTATATATGGAAAGAAATTAAAAATTTTCAAACAGAAGTCTATTGCAGCCAACACCCAATAGTTCATTCTTAGTCTCAATGCCTGCACCGACTTCCTGACACACAAAGCAACCTGAATTATTGTGTTTTTGTGCTTCATTAAGTCCCACTGTGACCTATGGGATGACAATAGCCATATGGTTCTAATGTAAATAAAGGAGGTTCATCAATGTACTATGAAATGAACGTGTAGGCAAATTCACAAAGAGATGTAAAATATTGGCATATGAAAGCAACTGCGCCTCAACTTCAATCATAAATTAAAATAATTACCTGTTTGTCTTCAGCCTTGTACTTGTTCAACAGCTGTTGCTTCTGTGCAGTAGTCAATATCTCATGCCTTGGCTCAATAACATGCTTCGTGATATTCACCAGTAAGTCAGTAGTCTAAACACAAAGAAAACCGTTGAGGAATTGTTAAAACTAGAAAAGCTTCCGTGAAAAGCCCTTTTTAATCCACACCTTCTAAAAGAAAGTACAACAATTTAAGAATGAACTGATAATAGATAAAAAAAAAAAATTTGAACTTTTAAGTAAAAAAATAATGTGAAAAATCACAAATGAAAAATCTATGGCTAGTTAGCTACTACAACAGTACCAGTATACACTATTATCAATCTATCATTGACATTGATTAAAAGGTACTAGCATCATTTCCAAAGCCATTAGAATCAATCTTGAAATGCCATATACAGAATGAAAAACATGGAAACCTAGCTGCCAAGAAAGAGAACAACTTTTCCTAAAAATGAAAAAGGAGGGAAAAACAGGGAATTCAACTCCTTGACCATCTAAACTTAAAAGCACGTATGCAATACTAGGCTAATGGCCCAATGATAAACAAACATGCATTTGGATTTACTGACTCAATTCGACCCAGCCTATAATTGATTGTGGTCGGCTTTTACGGATTTACAGACTATTAATATAATTTTTATTGTAACATAATCAATGAGAACGCAAAAAAAAAAAAAAGATCTCAACTTTTAAATGGGAATCTAACCACAACATTGAAAATTATTACAAAGACTGGGAAACTAACCTGAAAAGTCTCAACTTTAAATGGGAATTTAAGCAGCTCTTTCTTGGCAGAATGGTTCATTTTGCTTTGCAAGATCAGTATTAACACATGTAAACTTTCTTTGTTCATAATCTGACCCAAAACTCCACGGATAGTTGCCGTTTTAATGTCCTCTGTTCCCATGAAAATAACCAGTATCTGCAACAGATTGTAATTATATATTAGTTTCGTAATAATAAAGGTAAAGCATATCAAAACGTGGTAACCAAATATTATAAAAAACTAAAAAAAAAAAAACCTTTTTGTAGGGATTGGAGCGGAGAGAGGCAAAGATACGGAGGCGTTCAAGTTCAGGTTTGTCGCCGAACTCAACACGGAACTCAGCGAGTGAGCGAGCAATCTCCGATTCGGCCACGTCATAGCCTCGGTCTCTTAGCATTTCCAGAACAGTCCTACGAGAAAGGTAATACCTATGGCTCTCTACGCTACCATGGTCCACAAATTCCGTCATGCATTGGGTTTCGCCGCCGCCGTTGAAACCATAGCCGCCGTCCATCTCCATTTTCTCTCTCTCTCGAACACACGAAGCGTGTTTTTTCAATGGCAGAACAGCACAAGAACAGAATCAGAATCGTCTGCAATGCAACTAAAATAAGCTTGGGCTCGGGGAGACCCGTGGAGTCAAAAATAAAATGAGAACTTCCCAAAGCAAACGACATGTCGTTTGATGAAAACGAGAAAACCCTAACATGGGCTATTTAAGCCCAGTCATCTTTAAGGCCTTGAGCCCGTGGCTAGGTCAAAATTCGGTAACGTAAAAATATCGGGAGAGGATTGCTTGTGTGTCGTGTCGGTTTTTCTGGCATATGATCGTCAATTTCTCGGAATGGAATTTATCATAAATCGGTGAAAGTATCGGTAGAAAGAGAGAGAGAGATAGTGGAGGCTATGGAAGAGGAAGTGAAGCGAAAATGGAAGCAGAAGAAGTTAGCGTCTTCGTCGAATTTTTCTCTAATAAACAATCTTGATGATGGTTGCCTTATGCATATCTTCAGCTTCTTATCTCCAATTCCAGGTCTCCTTTTTGTTTTTTGCTTCTGTTTCTGTCACGTTATGAACCCTAATTGAACTGAAATGTGGATCAATTTTGACTTTAATTAGCTCAGTTGAAGTTCTTAGGTTTGATGCTTTCAAGCTCTAATCTTTGATTTTGTTGGTCGACTTATGTAAGATTTATTTTTTTAGCTGTTTTCAGTTTTCAATATTTAGCTGGTATTGCAATTTTTGCTGCAGCAACCTTAATGTAATGTTTACCTAATTATAGAAAAATAATTAAATATTTTGGCTTGATAGATAGATGAACTGCAGATGCTGGAAAGAGAAAGAGAGCAGTAGAAATTATAGGAGTGTGAATTACTTGAGTTGGATTTTATTTTCCCTTTCTTGTTTATGGTTCAACTAATAAATAAAGATTTAATTGTGAACATAATTTATTAGGATAATTCTTAGATAAGAATGGCTAAATTGTTAAATTATGGAGATGAGAGAGAGAGGTTGGAAATGGTGAATAATTTGCCAAATTTCAGGGTTCTTAGGTAAATAAATGCAACCAAGTGATTTTATTCAGTAGCATTTTAACATGGTGAGAGGTGAGATAGGTGTTTTTTTCTCTTGAAGGAGGAGACAAATCCAATATAGCAAAGGGGGAATTTATGAGATTTTATGTCTTATGTTTAGGTATTGGTGACTTAACATATTTTCATTTCTTTTTCCATGTTTATTATCTTATTTGAGTGTGCTTTTGATGGTATTCGGGAGAAAATCAAATAGTTGTCATTGCATGACTTGTACTATCAACACGTATATAAGATAAATCTGGGCTACCTGTGTCACAAATTATTATTGAGTTTGCAGATCGGTATAACACCGCCCTCGTTTGCCACAGATGGCATTACTTGGCATGTCACCCTCGCCTGTGGCTTAGAGTAGACCGGTCTGTCAAAGAATTATCAGAACCTGGAGTTTTCCCCAGCATTGAGATGGCTGTCTCTGCTGCTAGGTATGTGTTGTGACATCTTGCTACATGTGATTTTTTGAATCGGAATGGTGGGAAGGAAAGACTGATCATGAATGTATTCTTTTTAGACCTGGCGACACCATTCTTATCTCAGCGGGTGGGAGTCATCTTGCCTCTAATATTCAAATAAATAAACCACTTTGCCTGGTATGTTCCAATGATCTAGTCGTGAAGTTGTTGTTTTAGCTTTAAGTAATAACTTCAGTCTATAGTTATATGAATACCTCAAAACTAGATTTTCTAATGACTCAATTTCTTCAATCTTAATTATTGACTTGTGGTAATTCCTATTTAATTATTAAACAATCTATATTTCCGTTAATTATTTTCATTACAAGGAAGTTTATCAATCTATTATTGCCCAAAAAGAATAAAAGAATTAAGTGTGCAAGTTATATAGTCTGAGCTTAATCATACCAGAATGGCCATTATCCTCTTTGGTTTCACCTTACTTTCATAGTAGTCATTAATTTTTCCACATGTACATTTTCTATCTCAACTTACTTTGTTCAGATTGGTGGAGGTGAGCTTCCTGATGAAACAACTCTATTATGTTCTCGAGGTTCAGATAGGTATGTTATATGGATTATATTTGCTTATTTGTGTATGGTAATTTTATGAGAGTACCTAAAAATGCTACAAGGACTCTCTACGTGGTTGGATCTCAATGGCAAAAAACTGGAATTAAAGGATGATACTTTATATTCTGAAGTACTAAATAGAAAATATACTTTCAGGCAGAGATCTTATGCTGTTCTTAGATGCATATGTCACACAATCATGAAAGATGCTGAACACAGTGATTGAATAATTTACTACTGTTAATAGTTATCGTGAATAGTTTCCATCAAAATCATCTTATTACTGTAAAATTCTGTGTTGAGACTCTTACATGTATGCAAGTCATAAGTAATTGGGATGCCTGGCTGTGTGCTTCTTGGTTTATGACTACTTGATTTAAAGGCTTACTGTTTTGCAAACCTAGGCGTTTTATATTTCATTATCCAACATTTTAAAGTGGACTCTTGGAGAGCATCATTCTTCATTGTTTCCATCACAAGGAACAGATTTGGCATGTCCTATTCTTTTTCTTTTTTGAGCAGTGCATTGGAATTCCTGTCCACTTGCAAATTAGCAAACCTAACAGTGAAGGCAGAGCTTGGTTGCTGCTTGCTTCATAGAAGTGGAAGGCTAACCATAGATGGCTGCATACTGCAATGTGAGTCGAACCCTTTGGACTATCTCTCATGCCCAATTGTGAGTACAGCTGGGGGGCGTGAGATTTTCTCTTCCTCTCTGAAGACTAATAGGGATGGTGTTTATGTTTCTCAAACTCGGATAGAAGGAGGTGCCAAGGCTGTCCTCACAAATGGGGATCTAGCCTTGCAGCGAGTTCGAGTGATCTATTCTCGAACTTATGTTTATTTCTGGTTTGATGTAGAACATATATTATGATTGTTCAATACTGAGCTAGCCTGTAACATAATGAACCTAGCTTCTTATTATTTCTTATTGTTGTATTGATTCACAATTTAATGGTTGGTTTTTATGCTGAGTACTAGTACTTCCTATCATTCATACTGCTAGTAATTTGGGTTACATTGCCTTTGATCACCTGATTTAGTGGACTAGTTAATGTTATGTTCCTGTGAACATTTGGAGAACAGATAAAAGTGATTTAAGTAGTTTCGTCTTCCTATGGAAGCAAATTTTGGTCCTGACACTGCACACACTGGTTCTAATCAAGCTCACTTCTGATTTCCCATGTCAAGCACAAGCATGCTGGATATTGAAGATCGAATTTACAAAAAGCCATCTTGAAGGCGAGACGTAAAAATAATTTCTATAATTTGTTGTGCCACTTAAGGCAACGCATCTAAAAATCCTTGGCACCTGCCTTAATGTAGCACAATCGCCACTTTGGAAGATCATACGCATTTGTGAAAACAATAGGCTCTTTAGCCTCGAGCGTTTATTTGCGATAATTTTATCTTGGATAAATTAGGTGAATTGCCACCTGTTAAGAAAGCACACGAAAGGAAAGGGTTGCAATTTGCAAACTTTAAGTTAGATGCAACCTTCTTTTCTTAATTGAACATGACAAGGATCTATCCGTGCTTTAGGTTGAAAATATTTAACTTCCCATGCTACAGAAAGTCTCCACTTGCAAGTTGCTGCTATCCAATTTGCAAGGAAATGCGATACAAGAATGGTTGATTGGTAATTGATAGTTTTGTCACAACGTACAATCCTTCTAATTCACAATTACAAACATCACTCTCTATTCATCTTTAAATGGCCATTCCCTGGCCCATCTCCTTGTAATTTTTTTTTCCATGTCACTATCAGCTCATAATTCTGCTTTTCTTCCCAATTAATGGAGGTTGACATGGTGCCATAAACTAAAATCTCTACTCTCTCCCATCAACCTCTTCCATGGTAATTTCTAAACTGCCTGAAAGTTCCAAACAAGAAATGTCAATGAACAGCTGCTCCAATTGTGAATGTATATATGATATACAAGAGCAAAAGTTACCAACTTATTATAAGCATTAGAAGTCAGAGTCATAAACAAAACATAGAAGTGTAATTCCAGACTAGAACACTTTTTATATGACATGGACGAATATTAAGGGGGCAAAACAAAGCTTGTTTCGTGTGAAATAAAATAAAATGATTTCCTAAGCATCTACATAGGATGAGAGGACATTACCAAGTTATTGTGCTGAAATGGTGCAATCTGTCAAAATGACTTGGAAGTAGTGAGATCTCCAAAACAACAATAGTACAATGCCATGAGAATTTCAATAACAGTGGACACGGAACAAATTGATCTTTGGAAGAAAAGATATCCAATTCAAGTAGTTCACAAGCACATAGCTTAGATTATAAAGAAACAAATGACCCTAAAATATAAATAATGGAGGGAAAAAAAACTGTAATTGAATCTAACAGCACAACTGAGGACAAGGATTATTGGATAATGGATATCCAAGGATAACCATAACTAAAAGTTCAACATAATAGGATCTGTGAATTAAGGACCATCTGATTCTACCAAATCTATTGTTTCTATAAAGGACCTTAGACAATATCAGTTCATAACTATAGATGCTATACTACATTCCAGATTAAGTATAAACTTTTCCTTAGATCTAACAACGGATTATCATGTAACAAAGCTCAACCATTCATTGTACCAGAATATGGCAAGTGCAAGAGGGACTTTGAAAATAAGAGAAGATGAAGCAAAATTTCAAGGTTTATGGAATTCAAGTGAGGAAGGTGTGGAACAATGAGGGGAAAAAACAAGGCTTCTAGGTTGAGGGGTAAAGGGAATATAACCTAATTTTGCAAGGAAGAATATTATAACAGAGCTTATGAGAGGGATGCTGAGAATTTTAATGAAGTTGGAAAGGAAGTCTTAAAGTTGAAGAGTGGTAGTGTAGAGGGTGAGAAGTTGAAAGAAACTAAAGGAAGTAGAGGGAAGGGGAAATTTAGCACACAAGTAATCTTCAAAATAAGCTACTGGATGGCAAGAAGACAGCAAGAATTCCTTCTGCATTCCAGGAGACCATGATTATTATTTTCTTCAGCCACATTAAGCACAATTTAAATTTGCTATTCAAGCACCAGAACATAGACATTACCATCAACTGATGTGACTTTTAAGGAGGGAAGTGGAGGGGAGAACAAGAAAAGAGGAATGAAGAAAGAATACTTACTAAATATTGAGTAAACAGTGGGAAACAAAACTCAATTCCCTGAAGCATATCTTCGTTGCACCACCAAATCATCAGCAGAGTAATAATCAGCAATGAGTCGATACATGTATGATGGATTATGCCCTCCACTGTAAAGCAATTGGAATTAGTAAATTGTATCACAAATTTGTGATTGCATGAGTGGACCAATACCTAACAATCCACAATTATGCATGCATATATTGGACTGTTAAATGTGGTGTGTAATGGTCTACATCAAAAATTTACTACCATATACAAGAAGTGCCTGAAAACAGAATAATGGGACCTCTCCAGTCTCATGCAGTCTTCAAAAGCAGTTAAACTTACGTGTCAGTTATGAACAGACTAACAAGCTTGGGTGGAACATAGTCAAATGCTGGATTCACGACATGAAGAAGAGGAGAGCCAGTGCCAATCCCAAAATCCAAGCAATCTGAGAATTCACCGAAATCCAGCACCTCAGATGGAGATCTCAATTCATTTAGTAAGACTTCAGGATTGTGAGTATACAAGGGGCACAACTGTCATGCACGCAAAATAGCACATGTTAAGAGACTTAAAGAAATTGCACCACCTGCCTTCTTAAGTTCAATTGTAGAAATGGATTAAGAGGTCAGTTAAAATGAGTTTTAAGTCCACCAAGGCGGACCAGAGGACATCTCATGTTGGACTGACACTGGCCTCAATTTGAATCAAGGCCCAATTCATTGGCCCAACTCCAACATTAGGCTACCATATAAGTCCAAGTTGATGTTGGTCTTTTGGACCTTAAGTTAGTCTCAGGTGGGCCCAAAGTGTTGGAACATGCCCTAACTAACTCAAGCTAGGCCAGTCTGTGCAAACTGGCCTGGATCAGCCCTAGACTTTTATCTATCTATGCATATCGTAAGTGTATACAATGTATATATAGAATATACTGAAAAGATATACATAAAACAACATTCTAACAAGGATTAATGCTAAGCAACAGGAAACTTCATCATCTTATTCTCCATTTTATTGGCTTTTTTCAATCACCTGTATGGTTACCAGTATAAGTAGCTTAAATCCACAAAGCGGAACAAAGCAAGAAATTCAAGAATTACAGTTCAAGAAAGATGCTTTGCCTGCTCACTAGCAAACAGTCAGGTGAAGACGAAGTAGCTACAATTAACTGACCTTGTGACTTCCAGCAAGCACAACAAATGGGACAGCATGTTTTTGAGCTGCAAGTGCAACCATATTCAATCCAACAGGTGCTATAACACCACCATTGGCCATGACAGCATGAGCTCCAACTATAACCTTCATATTACAAGTTTTAAAATGACCAACAGTCAACCAAAACATCGCAAGAATATCAAAAGACAAACTAGATTTTTCATATACCATGTTCACTCGAGAAATCATGGCAAAAACTGCAGAGTCAGTAATCAAAGTGGTCTGTAAACCTCTTGCAACCAATTCTTTGGCAAGAAGATGCCCTTGATACCTAGTTGAATACTAATCAATGATGAGAAAATTGTGTAATAAAGAGAATTCCAAGATTTCACCATCATAAAATAGTCATTTTGTACCGTAACAAAGATCAAGCCATTTGTACAAACCTTGGAGCACCCTCCACAACAAATACTCGGAATGATCTTTTCTTCTCCATTGCGGCACAAAGGAATTCCAATACTGTCCTTGAACTGCCTAAAGTTAATATTACTTCACTGAAAATAACAGAATCAGTAAACTAAGAGATGATAGTAATACATTGATATAGAAATAGCAAATGTCAAGAAATTTTACATCATGAAAATTTTGCACTACACAATGTGCTGATGAATTTGCTTTTAGATAAATGTATAAGAGCATAACCTTGTACATGTTAATACCATCACATACAACCAGTAAGTTAAGCAAACAAGCAACATGAACAGAATCTGAATATGTATAAACAAAATAAATTTATTTGTTATAGGCCAAAAGGGAAAATTTACTTTTGATGGATATGTTCCACTGCTTGCTCAGCAATCTGTTCATGACAAGTAGCAATATCTTGTATGAGCTCATTAACAGCTTCAATGACATCATGTTTCAGCTTTCGAGTTCTTGAACTTTTATCAGCAGCTGTTACGGCAGACAAAACCTTAAATACCAAAATCCATTACATTATCCCTTCTCAAAAAGAAAAATATAAGTAAAGAAAAAGGCACAAGGCTCTCAGGCTTATTAAATAAAAACTATTACAACATTCAATGGTATTGCTATCACCAATATAATGAGCCATTTTTACTATAAATAAATGTCCAAACAATTTAAGTAAAACAATATGGTATACATACTTCTAATTCCAAAGAGCAGATCATGGACTGAGATATTATAACATCATATCTAAAGGTCATAAAAATGAGGAGCTCACATTTGCTTTTTCCTTCAGAATCACCCCCTGATGAAGAAGTATGAGGAACCTCTGCTGAGTCAGGCATGTCCTCCAGCAGGGTCTGCAAGGAAGGTGGACGCAAAGTGCTTCTTGCAGCAGCAGCAACTGCAGCAGCTGACAAAACTGGGTGATCATCTCGCTTACCATCATCATCATCATCATTATCATCATCACTTACAGCAGATAAGTTCAATCCCGCAACAGCAGCTGTGGTTAGAGAAATATCCTCCTCCCTAATAATGTGCAAAACACGCCTCACTATATTACCCACAGCCAACTCTGCAACGTGTCCATATAATGTAAAGATCAATAGAAAACATACAACCACAATATTCTTGCAACAATAGACATGAAATGCAAAACATAATGGAGAAATCATTCGTAAGGTAGGAAATATAACAAGGAATAGTTTCAACGCCTATAAAATTTCATTCAGAAAATGAGCCTCCCAGGTTACCATGTAGCTCTTCTTGTTTACCTCCCCACTCTAGTTTTATGTCTCGCTGAGGAAGTGACCAATATTTATACTTCTATTTTCTCCCATTTTCCAGAACAAGAAAGAGTTTGACCATAAAAATGAGCACATCTAAGGTAAGATAAGATAAGATAAGAATGATGGGATGGATGTGCAAAAGTATAAAAAGATCAGATAGAGGAAAGAATTAATTTATTGGAAGAAAATGATGCCACCCACTTGAAATAAATTGAAGAAAAGTTGGCTGAGATGATTTCACCATGTGTAACACAGGCCTGTGGATGTAATAGTGCTGAAAAGTGAATGCATTAACAAATGGGCAAACAGGACAAAGGATAGAGCAATACATGATGAAAATAATTTGGCATCACAATTTTAATTGAAAATTTAGTCCTAAATAGGGCTGAGTGGATAGAAATAGTAACTTTAGCTATCTACAACTAGTTTGAGTTGAGTTCGAGGATATTGTTTCAAATGTTAAACATGAGTGTTAACAGATTCCAAGCAAAAAAAAAAAAAGATAATGTTGATCATACTGCTTAGTGTTGTAAGAAAAATCACCTAAAATTGTTTCCTTAAATGAGGATTTCTGTCAAACAAATGCAGGATTTGCAAACAATACATGACTCAATGAACTCAGCTATTAACCAGTGATAACTCTGATCAATACCCATCCAATTATACAAAATAAAACAGACGACTAACCCGTGCAAAACTAATTGGCATACATACCAACAGGATTTGCAGCAATCAGCTGCTCTCCAACAGCCTTCACAGCATCGATCAACGCTCCGGCCTGGTTGGTGTAAGGCACTCGCTGTTGTGAAATTACTGACCGTAACAATTCTGCCGTCTGCCTTGCCGTGGCCTGCGAGCCCTCAATCTTACTGGCGTACAAAACAAAATAAACCAAAATGAGCCAATAATGTTAATAAAAAAATATATCCATCACAAAATCTATATATATAATTCAATGAATAATTCACCGCTTCTTAAGCTTGTTAAGAAAATCATTGACGAGAGCTTGCACGTCAGGCATGATTATCCCAATGTTTCCACAGAAAATGCTGCGATGATGAATACAAAGTCGTTTAGATTGGTAAAATAAGCAGCTAGCTAAAAAATAAAAAGAATATTTGTTTAGTTTTCTCGCAAAGCAAACAGAATATATAAAAACAAAAATTACCAGTTAGTGACTATAACTCAACAAAATTCTCGATAAATGAATCGACAAAGCTAAATTTCTTTTTCTACCTCTTCTAATCGAGAAATGAAAAATAAAATCAAAATTATAGAAAAATAGAGAAAAATAGAAAAAACAAAAACAGACCTAGAGGCGAGATCGATGAAACATCTGAATTAGTGAATGGAAGATGAGAGCTTCTGCTTTGCCGACGCCCGCGATATGCACAGAGTGTTGAAGCCTTGTGTTTGTGGTTTTTGGGCTTTAATGGGTTTTAGTCTGATCGAGAGGAGAATGGTTTTTTTGTGGGTGGGTCACATTGGCTACTCTACTCTTCCAAATAAAAATACAAATATATTATTTTTTTATTTTTATTTTAAATTTTACAGTAATTTTTTTTTTATTATTATTTTTTTAATATATGTTTGATACATATATAATATATATTTAATATATGTCTTATTTTTAAATATATAATATTTTTAAAATAATATTTTTAAATATATAATATTTTTGAAAAAAAAAATTCTAACAGAAAAAATAAATATTTTTAAAAAAATCTCATAAAATTATGAGTTCTTTTTACAATTTAATATTTAAAATGTATAAAATACCTAATTACTTGTCTTGCAATTGTATGGATGTACTCACAAACCTAATTAATATTTTTTTCATAATTTGCCTCTTATTTTATACACCATTGCAACATACTTTACAATTCAGATTAAAATAAATAAATAAATTATGGATGGATTTTTAAAAAAAAATTATATAAAAAATTAGATTTGAGTAGACCGATGATACTTTTATTTGTAATAATTAAATTTAAATTGCCATATAAATTTTTTTCACAAATTAATAATTTTTTTAACTGAAATAATCAAAATCCACCTGTATTACCTCTGCCTCAATCTTTATTTTTTTATATTATTATTGTTAAAAAAATAGCGAGCTTTTTTAATTTTTAAATTTTTAAAGGAAAAAAATAAATACTGTAACAATTGTTAGTATATATATTCAACATTTGAGAGTCAAAAACTCAATTATGGTATTACATGGCTTAAAATTCTCTTGTTGCTATCGGAAGTTCATGGAAAATATTTTAGTGGTATTGAGTTTTCTGTATGAACATATTTAATTAGAGTAATCAATTAATACATATACTTAATAATGTATTTTTGATATATAAATTTTAAAAAGTTAGAAAGTAAGGATTTGCCAATTTTAAGGCCGTCTAAGGGGAAAACCATTTTTTCTTCAATAAATATCAATTATCAGTGTTAAATATTGCAGCAACTCAATATGGATAATCAATGGGCTGCGGGCATCAACATAGGACCAGGAGTTCCATGCCAAGTTGCTCTTCAATTTAGCTGTTCCGTTGGATACACCTTCTTTGTTTCGGTGTATACTTTGTAGTCGTTAATTTTTTTACTTTTGAACCGTTATATCAAATATGTTTGACAATTTTTTTTAATAATAAGTATTAATTGTTGATAATTAAACAGTTAGTATTTAGATAAATTATAATATAAATTTTTTTTAAGTAATATTTACTTATTTAAATAAAAAATTAAATTATTATATTTAAAAATATTTAAATAAAAAAATAAATATTAATATTTTTCATTAATATCATTATATATATTTAACAATAACAAAACTATCAATAATCAGCAATCGCAAATAACTTAATCAAACCATAGTTATATATTAATATTATTTAACAAACGGATGGAATTGTCAAAATGAAAAATCATGATAATTAAATTGCTCATTGTATGATATATTATCGTTGTTATAATAACAATCCTCTGCAAGTTTTTCTTTATTTATTTATTTGTTATATAATAGACAATTTAAAGCTTTTATTCTAATGTGCTCTAAATGGTAAATGGATTTTTCAAGAGAAGCCATAGCAACAGTCACGTAAAATTTAGGAATTGAGGATTTGAGTCGTAGTCCTCTCTCTCTTAATATTAAAATTTTTTGAGAACTGTTTAATCTGATTGTTATAAGTGAAATGATAATATATTTATTTTTAGTTGTTTCAAATATGATAAATTTAATTGGATAATTAAAAAGATGTACTAAAAATTAAATTTATAATATAATATTGTAATAATTATGAAGGCAACTCCAACCGGGCTATAAAATGATATATAATGCTATTTTGTAGTAAATTTCAATCTCTAACCGGACGATCATTTTGTACTGTAAAATTGTGTTGATGAATAATATAATATTAAGTACCCGTTTGACACGATTTATGAAAAGGAAAAAGCAGATTTTTTGGGTGAGAATTTGATTTTGGCCCAATTTATAGTGTTTGATAAATATTAAAATTAATAAAAGCAATTATCTAAATAGCTAAAATTTAATTATTTGGATAAGTTAGAAATTGGAGGTTTTCAAGAAAGTTGAATTTTAGATTTAAAGCGTAGCTAATTTTAAAAAATTAATAGATAAAAATATCCTTATGAGTTTATAAGCAGTTTTTAAATTATATTTTACCAAATACAAACATATAGTTAATTATTTTTAAAAATATCACTTTTAGAAAAATAACTTTTCACCATATGAAAAGTTATTTTTATAAGCTGTACCAAATTGGACCTAAATTTGGTATTCTACTGATTATCAATATCATTTTCTATTTTTTTAATTTTTTTATTTATGTATAAAAAATTTACAATAAAAACTAATATTTATAAGCCCATTATTGTTATTATTATTTTTAACTTTTGTTATAAATAATATATTAATAGTAAATGAGTCATTTTATTTAATAAATTATTATAATTTAATTCATTATATTATTATTTTACTAAATTAATAATTAAATTTTTTTAATAAATATATAAACTATATTTATTTATGAATAATTAGTGAAATATCTTTAAATAGTGAGAAATTATAATAAATTGTATAAAATAGATAAAAAAAAATATTAAAAATAGAATTATAATCGGAGATGAAATTACTGTTTGAAATGATATAAACTGTAAAATAATATAAAATTGACTATATTTTAGTATTATAAATTAGAGATAGCCTATATAATTATTGATGACAATGTCTCATCTCATAAATGATAAAATTATATTTATTATTTTAAAAATTATGTGAGTGTTTGAAAGTAATTATTTTAAAATTTATGTTTGAAATTTAACTAATTCAAATTTTTTAAAATTTCAATCATAAATTTGTATGTATAAAATAAATTTTGGATTGTCAAACACTTCAAATTTTAAACTATAATAAAGTATAACAAAGATATGATTATGAGGGTATAGAATTACTTTAAAAAGTGAGAAATTGCTCAAAAGAAACAGAGGATATGTAGAGGCCATAAGAGTAGAAACATAATTAATATATTCAACTCAACTTTAATTAATTAATATCAGTTATATAATTTTTTATTTTTACTCTTAATAGTTTTTTATTTTTTATTTTCATATTTTAAAATTAGTTTATGGAAAGTTATCTGAAAAAGGATAAAAGTTATTAATAATAGGATTAGGCTCTTTAATACATTTTATTTATAGGCATACTTTCTTTTCATAGGCTTTTTCCATGGTGTCTCAATAAACAACGTCAAGACAGTAAAGTGATTTCAAATAAGAGTTGAGTTTTTTTTTAATTCAAGTTGAAACTATTTTTTTTTTTTTAACTATTTAAGAGTGAAATTTGATTGTTTTAAAATTTTATATAATTAAAATTAGAGTATATAATTTTATTTTAAAATATATTTTAATAATAATAAATATTTTGAATATCAATTCAAACAGTTAATCAACCAAAATTAACAGTTATCCAACATTTAAAAGCTTGAAATCAGGTGCAATCACTTGAGGTTGAAACACATCAGTTCTTACTGTATAGCATTTTTAATGCTAAAAATTTTTTATAAAATTTCTTAAAAATTATAATATTATAATATTTTTTTATAACGAATCTAATAATATATTTTTTTTATACAAAATAAAAATTAAATGGATTTAAAAAATATAATATAAGTATATTAAATCTAAATCGTTAAAATCTAATGATCTAAATTTAATATATTTTTAAATATACTTTTAGGGTCGTATAATATATGATAGAAATATATTAAATTTAAACCATTAAATTTTAATAATTTTCATTTAACACATTTATATTATATTTTTTGAATCTATTTAATTTTTATTTTATATAAAAAAAATATATTTAGATTCATTATAAAAAATATTATAATATTATAATTTTTAAAAAATTTCACAAATTTTTTTTTGTTTTTAAAAAGCCTACACAGCAAATGCCGGCCCATTGCCTCCCCTATCACTCTATTCTTCAGTATCATCACACACAGCGAGCCTTGTTTAAATCTATCTTTTCTAGGATTTGATTGGTAACTAAGAAAATGCTGGGATTTTTTTGGGAAAAAGAATAAGAGAAACAATAGACAAGACCCAGGGCCCAGGTATAGGGCCCCACACTAACTTAACCTTTCCTTTTTGTATTTTCTCGAGAAATTTCTCTCTCCTCTTCTCTCTCTCTCTGCCTACACGCTCCTCTCTGTCTCTCTCTCTTTAAAGACTTTAATTTGAAATTCGATACCTTCTCTCTCTCTGCTGTATTTACGCGCATTTCATGTCTGTCGTTATTTGTTGCATTATCATATAATAGACTACCGCACTCCAAATCTCTCTTCTATTCGCTTTGTCTTCGTCCTTCTATATCATCTTCAAATGTGTTTTTGATTTCATTCAAAATCTGGGGCCAAAGGTACCTTCTTTTGTTGAATTGTATATTTTTTGTACTTGTTTTTATCCGGATTTTTTTTCCTTAATTTTCGTTGCAATCTTTCCTTTTTCAATGTGAATTTACTTTTGGAATATTATGGATCTACTCTCGATTTGCTTTAGATTTGCATGTGCGCTTTTTTGTTCTAGGGTTTTATTTTGATTATTATTATTTGATCTTCTCGATTGACCGCCAAGACCTTTTACCTTTTCGATTATAGTGTTTGGAAGGATTATTCTATATCGATCTTATATGCCATCTATGGTTTTTGGGAGTTTAACGCTAATCGCTTCGTTAATTCTCTCACAGTGAGAGTGACGACTGTTCACCTTTATATCTTAAAATGTTCATTATGGTGTTGCATTTTTGCTGATAATCTCGTTTTACAATTTTTCACGTTTTCACTTTGTTTTGACGTATGATTTCTGCATATCATACTGTTATTCAATATCTGATTCAATGCTCTTGGGTTTGTTCAAGTAGATAAGCTGGTTATTTTTTTTTTAATTACTTTGTATTGATCTCTTCCTGTTAGGATTACTTTAATTTAGTACCTTAATTAGTAATTTTTTTTTTGTTGTATGCTGTGCTTGACTGCTTGCTGGCCTTCAATGGGGTGCTTCGGGCCTCCTGTGCAGCAACTTGTGAGGCTTCATATTATTCTTTTGTTTTAGACATGGTTATCTGGATGTCCTGCAAGAACAAAAAAGTCTCTTAATTTTTATAGGATTTATTTGTGTAAGTGTAAGATTAATAAGGATTCTTAGACTTTGTACACTTGAATGCTCTATTTAACAAGTGGATGTGTTACTTATATTTTATTTGGCAATGTCATGTTATGCTGTAATAATATCCATAAGCTTTGATTTTGTGTATTTTCTTGCAGAATATCTATTTGAATTTTGTTTACTTTTATGTTTGTAGTATCTGATTGATTGAAGATTTTGGGTTTAGCATTTCCTGTTTATTCCTCTGTCTTTAACTGAGTCAAATTATGAAGCTTTATGTGATTTTGTGATGAACCTTATTGCTAGATTGAGAAGTAGCAGCTTGTCAAGACTGTCAAGAAATCCGGCAAGAAGATTGAGTAGTCAACAAGATTTGGTGGTAAGAGTTTCTTGTTAATGAGAGTGTTTTCACATTTATGGCTATGCAATTAGAACCTTGAAGTCAATGGTATATAGCATGTAAACTGGTAGAAAAGAGGAAAAGTTGAAGATGCTTTGCTTATGAGAATTGATTAGTAAATAGCTATTACAATTCAATTAGATGCATAGCTACAGTTCTTGTGAGTTTACCTTATGATTAATATGTTTTGAACTTTTGATTAGTATTCATGGACCCTAATGGAACTTACGGAGGTCTTCCAAGACAAAGTATGATAAATAATATAAACGCCAAGCTTGTGTGATGTGTCCCCTTTATCCTACATGTCATTTTTAATGAGAGCTGTACAGCTTTTAATCAGCTTCATAAAGTCACTATTGGCTTGCTCTTTAATCTCTCTATTTTTTTTTTTATCAGTGGCCACACTAGCATGGCATCTGGCAATCCTTTTTCTGATGAAATGCGAAGTAAACCAGAGGTTATTGATCCTCCTCAAAATGAAGACACGATGGATGTTGGCGAAAGTGTGAATGATCCTGCACAGACAGCTTTGAAACCTAATGTGACTGTGTCTAGCAGTGTCCGTGAGCTATTGGAGTGCCCTGTGTGCTTAAATGCTATGTATCCTCCAATTCATCAGGTTTTTTGCATGTTCTTTATTTAGGTTAGCATGCACGAGTGAAACTTTGCCGCTGGTGAAATCTTCTTGTGGCTTTATAGTATATCTTACGTGATTCTTCGTGTGTTTAGATGTCTTTTACACTCGCATGGAATGTGGGCATGCACACACACTCACATCATAGGAAGATTTTATAATTTTTGCTTGAATGCTGCTTCGTTCTTCATTGGTTATCATTTCTTGTTGCAGTGCTCAAATGGCCATACATTATGTTCAGGCTGCAAACCCAGGGTTCATAATAGGTGCCCCACTTGCAGGCATGAACTTGGTAATATCAGATGTCTTGCATTGGAGAAGGTTGCTGCATCACTTGAGCTTCCATGTAAATATCGTAGTTTTGGGTGTTTGGGAATTTACCCCTACTACAGTAAGCTAAAACATGAATCGCAATGTGTCTATAGACCATATAACTGCCCCTATGCTGGATCAGAATGCACAGTTATTGGTGATATTCCTTATCTGGTGGCCCATCTGAAGGATGATCATAAAGTCGATATGCATAATGGCAGTACTTTCAACCATCGATATGTCAAATCAAATCCTCATGAAGTTGAGAATGCGACATGGATGCTAACGGTATTGTTTCATTTTGTGCTTGTTTCTCTCTTTAGTTTTTGGATTTCCCTTGATCTGAAGAGGAGAATGGCTATCCTTTTCTGGCTATCATTTTTCTTTGTGCCTATCCAAAGACCAAAGATTTCGTTGGATGCATGTAGTCTAGTTAGTATGAATCCTTTTTCTTCATGTGGCTTCATAGTTATTATGAACCCAGTTAGTGAGCTTTGGACTAACGGGACTCATGAGTTGATAATGCTAGTAAGTCTTCATGTGTAAGAGGGAGTAGCATCATGCTTATTGTGTAGTGGTTCCATACTTCCTGTTGCTGCTTGTTTTAGCATGCTGATTTCTAGCTGAACTGAACTTTTGGAGTTGCATTCTTTTGCTAAGATTTTTTTTCTTAGTTATCAAATAACTAATCTTTTTTTAGCCCTTTTATTTGTAGGTTTTTAGCTGTTTCGGTCAGTACTTTTGTCTGCATTTTGAAGCTTTCCAGCTTGGGATGGCACCTGTTTACATAGCATTCTTGCGGTTTATGGGTGATGACAATGAGGCAAAGAACTATAGCTACAGCCTTGAGGTGGGTGGGAATGGAAGGAAGATGCTATGGCAAGGAGTACCTAGGAGCATAAGAGACAGCCATAGGAAGGTTCGGGACAGTTTTGATGGTCTCATCATCCAGCGCAACATGGCTCTTTTCTTCTCTGGTGGAGACCGGAAGGAATTGAAGCTTAGGGTGACTGGGCGGATTTGGAAAGAACAGTGATGATTTTTTTTTTCTATTATATTCTATCAGTAGAGCTAGTAGATTGGTATTCCATTTTGTAGTGTAACGCAATCTTCCCGGTCATGTATTTTTTGAGTTGTAGGGAGCAAACCCTCTTTGCTTGTCCATGCATCAAATACATGAGTGGGAGGCATGCCTGCGACTAGAATATTGATCCTTAGAGATTTTGGATGTGCTACTCATCTGTTGGAGATATTCTTAGACCACGTAACTGCATAGAATTAGTTGATGCAAGAAATTTGCCTTTAGTGTCACTGACCCTAGATGCATAGAAAGACTAAACCAATGCCTAGTTCAAATTGTTTCGAATTGTTGTAGAAACTTGAAATGGTTTGTGTTTATCGACCTCCGTTGGATTCACTGCCTTCATTTTTACCTTTGTTCTGATGATCTCTTGAAGCATAGTTATTATTAAGATATAATGGAGAATCATCAACGATTAGCTAAACTTGGTGTTAGTTATCGGGCATAACTGTTGACTTACTGTCTGCAAGTGTTCCATCGCAAAAGAGATGGCGGAGTTGGGGACCCGGTTAAGAAATTGACCTGATAGTATTGACAATTCATTTCCATGCTTGTACAAATACGATGTTTAATCCAAATTTTACCAATTAGACTTGAGAGATAGATGTCATTGAGATGGTGATAACAGCTCAGTTTTTTTGTATAATTCTATTAGAACAACTTCGGAACTGTTGCAACTTTCACTTGTTAACTTCAAAATGTTGACAAACACCATAGATTCAAGTTTCAACCTCGTATTTATGAAAAAACAAAAGGATCAATTACATAGAATGCTCAAATGCGCAGTAGTTGAAAATGAAACAGAAATGGGCTCATCTGTTCAACAAAAACCACTTTAGCATTTAAAAACCGAGGGAGGCAGATTCTAACGCCTCAAGCGCACTTACCCAGATAGGCATCCCATCCTTGAAGACGATATTCACGGGCCTCATCTGCCGGATTTGCTGCCTTTATAATCCCACGACCCACGATGATAACGTCGCTACCCCTATCATTAATAACCTGGAAAATCATGTCTTACAGTTATTAAAGCTGCAGTAATATCCAACCAAATACAAAGAGGATATTTGGATAAAAAAAATTTTAAAATTATATCGTTATTATATTTAGCTTAAATTTTTTTTATTTTTAAATTTCAAAATGACATTTTAAATTAATCACCCAAACATTTAAAAAATCGTTTAATATTTTTTTAATTTCAAAACAGCTTTTCATGCTTATTTTAAGTATCCAAACACCCTCAAAATGAAAGGCCAATTCTTAACATATTTCGCTAATGTATATCCTTGGATTAAGCAAAATGAAATGGAGAAGCACCGACTCCTGTAAGGAATATAAATTTTGATAGAAAGTTACATGGAACAACACTACAAAATACTTGCAGAAAATGGAGCATTATACTGCTGGCCAAGGGAATCTCCCCCAACTACCTTTTTAACTCCTGGGGTTTCCTGAATAAAGGCAGGACTAACTGGTGCCCCTGGCCATGATGCTGGATTAACTGAAATGAAGCCAATTACAAAATCTGAATGTTGCTCAGCAATTTTTACTGCTGCAGCTGTGTAGTCTCCTGTGGCAAAATTACCAGCTGAACTCATTTCTGCAAGCAGCAACAGGCCCCTACTGCAAGGCAAACCCTAGACAGGGTTCAAGAATATACAAATGTTAAATATGGATCAAAATGTTAAATATGGATCAGGAGTGATTCCCTAGTAAATATGAAAAGTTCAGCAGCTACTGTCAAACCTTCAATTTAAGTCCATCTACAATTCCAGGACCAGAAATAATATGTGCATTAACTATATCAGCCCAATCCAATTATATGGAAGATACCACTGTGAATAGAGAGGAAATTACCAAATTAAAGAAATAATAACAAAAAGGCTAAAAGCCACATGGCAGCTGAGTTTCACCCCTCGCACTGCATCGTCACAGTGTTACCAATGTCTGCAAACTTGCGATCTTCAAAAATTAAGAAATTATACATATCTGCAATCTTAAGTAAACCAAAGACAATTAGCTAGAAGTTGGTAATAGCTTTAATTAGCCAAATTTTAAAGTGACATTATAGAAGCTTCCATATGAAAACAGTAAGAAGGGAGCCCCTACTTGCGTACTCTGTTACCAAGATTTATCACAAAAATCATGGGATAAAATGAAAGTAAAGATATTTAAACCTAAGATGGGAACAACTTGAAAATGAAGGTGAAAGGTGTGTACGGCCAGACCACCTCATTCTTATGCAAGTATTGCACCAGCTTTTCAATGATTGTTTTTCTCAGGGGCCGCACATGACAACAGCACAACAAAAGCTCTAATAGGATCAGATAGAGTTATTAATGAGATTTATTTTGACAAGGCATAAAAGAAATCACCAACATAGCTAATGTACATTAAGACTGGAACAAATATAGTCATTAAGGACACAAAATAGATGGTTAGATGCTATATTATTCTAAAGATCTCAGAGAATTGACATTTTGCAAATGCTCATTATTTCAAGGGATCTAAAGAAAATGTATGCATATCATCACATCATTTTTAACCAAGTATCAATCGAAACAAACTCCATAAACAATCAAGCACTGATGCATAGATGTCTGTATCTACTATGTCATAATGTTTATGGATCAACAATAACCTAAATATTCTCTCTCATTAATAAACAAGTAGATTTCAAGTAGTGGAATTTTAACCATTTTGGAGAATCAAATAAACTCAATCTCCATGACATATTTCATACAAACATCAACGTCAAAGTGACAAACTTGAAAGATTAGGTGATTTAGATATATACCGAGCGAAGTTTTGAACTAAAATCAGGGGTGAAATCAGGCAATATATCCACATGGGTTTTCAACAAGAATATCTCTGGTCCAACCTACATAAAGTTTAAAATAAAATTAGTCCGAGAGGAAAAAATAAATAAAACTTTTAAGGTCTAAACATTTACAGCTAACCCTCACAATCATGTGATCAGAGAATAATAACGAAAATAAAGGGGGAAAAGGCATTTTTTGTTTATTTCCTAGAAGTATAACTTTTTCCAGGAGAGAAAATAAGCAAAGCACTCACTTTCTCAGCAAGGTAAAGCAGCCCAGCAGCAGTCTCTACATCAGCAGCTAAACATAAATTACTCTCCTTCTTGACCATCACTTCAAACAACCTCTTCCCCGTTGGATTCTTTGCCAACTTAGCTCTTTCTTCAAACTTCAAAGGCTTAACTTTAACTTTCTTCATGGCTGGCGCAGCAACCTTCCTATTCTCCTCCAGAAATTTCGTCACCATTTTCTCCATCTCCTCATCCAACTTCCCTTTCTCTCTCAAGACTCTAACCATATCACTCAACTTAATAATTGAATGCAATTTAATCCCATTCTCCTCCAAATTCTGCCTCCCACCTTGTTCCCTATCAATCAAAACAACAGCATCAGTCACACTCAGTCCCGCCGCACGCTACGGAGCAGCAGTCTCAAGAACAGAGGTTCCACTGGTAACGAGATCCTCAACAATGAGACAAGTTTGGCCATTATTGAAGATGCCTTCGATGGTTTTAGAAGTTCCATAGTCTTTAACCTCCTTGCGGCGCATGACCATATGAATATTGTTAGAGAGGGAAACGCAAGTGGCAATTGGGAGAGCAGTATAAGGGACAGCACAGATAAGGTCAAAGGAGGCGGAGGAATAGACGGAGGAAATTAAGATTTGGGAGATGTGGCGGAGGAGGGAATGGTGACTGATGATGAGACGGAGGTCGATGTAGATTGGAGAGGAGATGCCGGATTTTAGCTTAAAGTTTCCGAATTTAACGGTAGAAATATCGTGGAGTTGAAGGATTAGAGTCTCCATTGAAGACATTTTGGTAGAGATGAAAAGGAAGCATGAGAGTGAAGTGAAGGTGGAGCTTCAATGGGAAAACTGAATATACAAGTGTAGGCGTTTCTTTTTCCTACTGTTTCGTTGAGGTTGATGAAACGTCTTTCTAATTTTTTTTTTAATTTTTAAAATTCTATTTATTACTTTATACTCTTTAATCTTTCAAAAATCAAAATAATTAAAATTTTAACATTCAAGGCCTAAACATAAATAAAATGAGATATGTGACTCACCAAAAAAATACTCGAAATTCATTAAAAATAAAATTAAAAATTTTGAATTAATTAAAAAAATAATTAATCCTGGGATTTTAAATCACTTTCTGTTAAAGATTTTAATTAATCCTAGCAATTTCAATATAATTTCTTTATGATTATAAAAGTTTAATTAATTTAGATAAAAAAATCAAAATTTAATTATTTATTTATAAGCCAATAATTAATAAGAAGGATTAACCCTAGTTATTTTTATAGAATTTTTTTTCGTATTTCTAACCCTTTTTGTTTTTCAAAAAAAGAGTTTTATTTTTTCTTAATTTTTCCTCCTTTTATGAGTTTTTTTCTTTGATTTTTATTATCTCTTTAAATAAAATTTTATTTAAATAATTAAGAGAATAATTAATTGTACGATTTTATTATATTATATTTTTTAAATTTGAAATTAATATATAAAATGGTTTTGTATATATTTATA
Source organism: Aleurites moluccanus (assembly GCA_948193065.1). Lineage (NCBI taxonomy): Eukaryota > Viridiplantae > Streptophyta > Magnoliopsida > Malpighiales > Euphorbiaceae > Aleurites > Aleurites moluccanus. The sequence goes on along the minus strand of CANXYC012957147.1, from coordinate 18,617 downwards.
TATCAAATGATTTTAAATTCTTAAAAAATTATAACATTTATATTGGTCTAACTAGAAAAGATATTATGGAATAATCTTCACATTAAAAATATAGAAACAATGAAATAAGTTTAATATTTTAAACTCGAGATGATATAATGATATTTGAATTCAACTAATACCTTATAAACCAATCTATAATCTATAGTCTATAATAAAATATAAGACGGTACGGAATTTCAATTGATTTCAGATTTACAAATTATTTTTTTATTCTTTATTTATAATTACTAATTTATCTTCTTTTTTTTCAAAATTTCGTATTAATACCACGTCATATTTAAAAACATAATTATAAATTCACGCTCAAATTGATGAAATTACTTAATTATCCTATTTTATATAATAAATATCCTCATGTCTAGATTATATGCGTCTTTTTACTTTTTACAGTATAAATTATTAATTGTATTGCCTTTGAGAATATTTAAATTTATTTAGAATGAGTATGAAAAACTGTTTTGAAATTTAAAAAAGTTAAATTTTATTTGAGTGTTTAGGTGATTAATTTAAAATGTCATTTTGAATTTAAAAAAAAAAATTAAATTATATATGATAGCTTTTATTGAAACGAAATTTTCAAAATTTTATTTTTAAAACTGGAATTTTATCCAAAGATTGCCTTTGTATTTACCTATTTGGGCAAGAGCAATTTTACCAATCCCGCCCATGCCCACTATAGGAATCACAACCAGATCATTGCCATTTATATTATGATTTTCAAATAACACCCCTTTTATGGCTTTCGCATCAGCATGTCTACCATAAATAAGAGATTCATTTACTAGACAAGTTGTTTGTAGTGTTTGTGGTATTAATGGCTTTTCTCCAATACTCAAGCATCCTTTAAATTAATTGGCCTTTCAAGTCTATCAAGGATTTCTTCTAATTTATCTGCAATATCTTCATCATTGCTAGATGGATTAAGAGGATAGAAGAAGTTTATTACCTTTGATCCCCCCGCTTTACAAGTAATTTCATCCATCAAGTCATCAACTTCAAAAACACCATTTTTAAGGTCCTCCAGCCCTTATTCACAGCAGGATTAATAATATGCTTTTCCTCTGTTTCATACATAACAGCATTAACATGTATTATTTAACAGTCTATTTTTAAGCTTTCGACTTTTCATCAACAACTCTAAAATCTCACGAGAAGATATCTTATATTATGAAATGATCAAACGCCTCAACAATTGAAAATTAAAAGATAAATATCTCAATATCTCAATTTCCTTTGATCTCGAAATTCTCTGGTATAGACTTAAAAATATTTCTTCTTTTTAATTTCTACTGTTAAAAATATAAAAATATGATTAATTAGAGACTTTCAGAGATGTTTCATGGTTGACACTTTAAGATTATGTTTTGGTTTGAGAGTAAGATACAAGGGAAAATTGTTTAGAAGGTGAAAAATTATTTAGAGAAGATTTTAATTAATTGTGTTTGGTTTGAGGTAAAAAAAAAATAGAATAAATATATAAAAATAAAATGAGATTCAATTTTTATTGATTTTCAAAGCCAAAAGGCAAAAATTATGGGATGCACTTTAAATATGTATCTCCAGGGGGAGGACAACACTAAAAACAAAGTCTTCCTTAGTAAATATAAATTTTATGTTGGAATGTTGAATTGGATGGTTGGAGAAAGTTATTCCTGTGGTGATTTTTGGTAAATAGTTTGATAAGTTTAGGAAATTAAGGGTTCCCTATGCACACTCTATATAAACCCTCAAAAAGATTATATAATATGACATACATTATAACAAAATACACAAAATTACACCATCATATGCATATTACATTCATTATTTTTGCAATTTATTATTCATTATTGTTGCAATTTTCATTATTTTCTACGCCTTAAGCTGTTAAGCATTGGAGTGGACCCGTTCAAATTCTCATTGCAGGTCTCAAATTCAATTAGTGCAACGAGTGAGCGATCGATGATCATAAATAATCATATATATGTTGACCCAACCTAGTTAATAAGCCCCTAATATAATAGTCAGTCACTGTTCATTAAAATTTTATTTTGTTATGTTACTTAGTCCCTTCATCAAAATTAAATGAAATTAAACAAAAACTCTCAAAAATTAAATTAAAGAAGTTAAATACAGAGTAAATGTCAAAAATATCTCGTATATCAATAGAACTCTCAATTTTCTTGATCCTCATCCTCTGCACCTCTAAAATCTTTTAATGAAAAAAGCAAGGAGGAGGGAGGCCAAATGAATGGTTACAGCTGTTTGAAAGATTTGCCTTAGCATTTTCCAATGACCCTTCTTTCTCCATTTTTATTTACTAATAAGTCTGCATCATTTTTCTTCTAAAATTCATTTTCTCCATTAGAGGAAGTTTAAAGGGTGAATTATATATTCATTCAAATTGCCAGAGGGAGGTGAGTTTGGTTTCAAGCATAGCCGGGCATCGGCAAGGACACAAATCCTCAGTGACGAGAAAAGCAACCATGAAAAATAAGAATTTTAAGAAGAATAATAACTTGTAATGATGATAATGAATAGTGTATAGTTTCTTTTTGTTACATTACTTGTAATAGAAATTAAATTAAATAAATATACTTGATGATTTGAAAGCAATCTAACAATCCAATGCTTACTCCTCAAAAAAAAAAAAAATCCAATGCTGAAGCATTTTAACCCAAATCACCATCTTCAATTGTCGTCTCCTCCTCTAACTGGAAGAAGATGTGCTTCTTTTCTATTCTTAACTAATTTAGCAAAAACAAAAAATACAATGAAAATGAGTGATACAAACGATACTTTGATTCTATTCTCTTTGCCTTGACGCAAATAAGCATATGCAATGCTTGCAAAGGCAGTTTGAATCTTGGCACCTAATAGAATTAAACCATCCATAAAGCTATATGGATTCTTGAAATTATTACTTGAAGAACAGCAAGGAAACAGAGATTTCAAGCATTGTAATAGAGTAAGCTTTTCTTTTATTAGTCCCTTGTAAATAAGCTCACAACCACAAACGAACATCATTGCCATGCACAATCCCCACACAACCAATCCATATTCAGGTTCTTGTGGAGATGCCATTTGATCAAATCTCAAAACCAAAATTTCTAGGAGGAGATTTGTGAGAATAAACATCCATATTCCCAATTCTAAATTAGAATCCTGCAAAAAAACTCATTTATACATATAATTATTATCATTAAATAAATTAATTTATCAACGAATTCTGGATCAATGATACTGAAACTATCTATGTGATTGACAAGGTTACGAGTTTCAATCCCAATCAAAACCCAATTAAAAAAAAACTTGAATTATGAAAAAATAGAAATGATATGTATATATAAAAATACCTTGAACCCTTTTTGATGATTACATCGTCCATTGTTGCTATCTAAGCTATTGCTGTTTAAATCATGGAGCTCAGACGACAATGTTCCATGAGACCTGATAACCATGGTGATCGATAGAGGAGAAGCTAGAAATTAAGTTATTGTCTTGAATTGTCAAGGGCCAAGCTTGACTTTTAAATTTTCTTTTCTATGTTTGTACATGCAGTCATCTTATATTGTTATACATATTAAAGGCTCCCTTCATTAAGGGGATATATTTTTTATATAATTTTTTTTATGAGTTGAGAATATCTTTTGCTAAATTAAGAGAAAAACTAAGTCATTTCCATGATAATTAAATTTTAACTTAAAAAAATTTTATTTTTTTGATTTAGGTGGAATATTTTTAGAGGGGTGGAAATATTTATTGAAGTGTTTTGTATAGCTAGCCTGCTAAATTGTTGATCTAGTGTATTCTATTTTTCATGTATTAAGAAAAGAAAAGAAAAAAAAAAATATTTATGAAATTAATAAGAAAGGCAAATGTAAGTGAAATGCAAGACTAAGGTTTTTTTTTTCATGAGAAATGAAAAGGTAATCTTTATTCCATGAGATAGAAAAAAATAATTAATAAATATTTTTTATTTAAAAATTTAAAAGTTAAAAAATGATATTAGTTATTAAAAGTAAAATAATATTATTTAAAAGTTATTTTTAATAATAAGAAAAAAAATTTTATCCCCTCAATTTTAAAGGAAAACAAAATATAAGTTTAAGGAGATAATTAATCTCTTAATATCTTTTTTTTATTATTTTTTTTATTTTATTAAAGAGGTATTTGAATAAGCAATTAACAGTTGTCGAATTTAAATAAAAGTATTTTTTTCAGCTAGTAAAAACTTCAATCGATAATCGCAACTCTTATTTATTATTAAATTTTATCGATTTAAAAAAGACAAATCAATAATTGATATTTAATAATTAAATATTTAAATACTTAACAATTTTTTAATAATTAATATCTATATTTTTAATTAACAATTAAATTTTTTAATTAATTATCAAAATACCCTCTAAATTAATTAAACTCTTAAATATAAAATAATTTTTATCTCATTTTATTTTCCTTTCCTTCTCTTTTCTTTTTTATTCAACTCCAAAGGGTGCCTAAAACTGCTGCGTGGGATAAGCATTTATTTAGTCTGGTTTGACTATTTGATGGAACTTTACATTTCTGATACTGTAAATAAAATAATAAATATTTTTATTATAAAGACTAATAAAAACTGAAAAAAATCAAAATCAAAATCCAATCACAAGAACATTATTTTTCTTCTAATCATAGCCATTTCATTCCTTTTGAATCCTTCTTCTTTTTTTTTTTTTTCCTTTCCAAAACGAACTCATTTTTATTTGGTCAAATATCCTTTTGTGTTGAAATAATTCATTTCTTACCAACTTCTATCTGTCCAGCCATAATTATTTCAAATTTTTCTTGGAATTTGCTTTCTTTCTCAAATTTGTAATAGATTCTTGTTTTTATCATTTATTTTTCAAAACCAATATGGTTGATTTTGATTCTTTATTTTATTTTATTTTAATACAACATGTTTAATGCAGGGAAGCAACTGATCAAAGCCCTCTTTGTCAATTCAGAATCTTTTTTATAATACGTAACAACCCTTTAATTTTTCTTCTCTTTTCCTTTTTATTATTGAGTCATTTAATTGGTTCAATCTCATGTTTTTAACATTTCTTGCTTTCTTGAATTAGATTTATTTTTATGTATGCAAGTACTTGATTTAAGTTCTCAATACCCTTTTTATTTGTTGCAGAGAAGGTAATGAATGGCTATTCTCATGTTGTAGCTTCCGTACTTAATTTATAAGTTTTTTGGTATCCTTTGAAGGCTGGAGATGTCTATGCGACAGGAAAATTCTGATGGTAATTTTCTGCGAATAAATTTAAATATATGGGGAATGCATATTTTTCTTACAGGGAAAATGATTTTATTCTGAAACATAATTTTCTTCAAATAAATTTTCTGCCTTTCCACGGAGTTATGATGGTCAGATGTTATTATAAGGATTATTGTGGAAACTAAATGATTGGTGTTATGTGATTAGAGTAACCAGATGCAAGGACAATGTGCTTCTTCTTGAATTTTTATTCCGGAAATTGAATCTTGAAATGGATCAATTTCTTGTTCTTATAATGTATTTATTCTGCAATTGCTTGTTGATATGATTAATTTTGTTTTTGTAACGAATTGTAAGTTTCTTTGATTTGAACTGTAATTAGCGTTAAAAAAAATTTACTCTGCTCTGTTCTGTTCAATGCCAACACAAAAATCTCCCATGATTTATGGTTGTTTGATTGAATACATCACATTTGCAGGACCGGCCACTTTGCTGCAAGATTTCTTTGTTTCAGAAAAACACAGTTGGAGCAGGAAGGAAAGGAGCAAATCTTCTGGTAATCTTCATAGTTTCTCCTTAATTTTTATCGGTCTTTAATCCTCTTGAATTTTGATGCAATATGTAAATTGATATGTTATTTAGCATTTGTCATCTATGGACAAGTATAGGGTCCAGAAGCATGTCTGCCAGATTTACAGCAATCTTCTTTTCTTTATCAATCAGGTCCACAGAAAAAGCTGGAGAAACTGCTGAGTCAATCAGGAAATAAGATTTGTGCGGATTGTGGATCAACCGATCCAAAATGGGTGTAAGTTTTGAACAAGAAGCTTTTCTCTGTCTCTTTCTCTTTCTCTCTCTTTCTTTTTCTTTTTCTTTTTCTTCCATCTAGCTTTATTTAACAATCAAAAACATGAGTCGAAGTTTCTGAAAGATTGTTTTTATTATTGGATGGATATTATATTGAGAACTTGCCACTTTTGACCAAATCATTTGGTTTGTATCAGATCCTTAAATCATGGAGTATTTATTTGTATCAAGTGTTCTGGTGTTCATAGAAGCCTTGGAGTACATATATCAAAGGTGATTTGCAACTTCACTACTTATCCTGCTTCATAACTAGCCACTGTTTGATCTTTTACAACTATGATTTAGTAAAGAAGCAGTTGGGACTTATTCTTTTATATGCACAGCTCTTTATATTGTATTCTTGAATTTGTTTTAGGCCAATGGTGAGCAGAAAAGGGACCTTCGATGAATCTTAGCAAGTAACAATAGGCTTTAGGATATCTATCTCATTGATTGATTTTATAAATTTTGAGTCTTGCAAAGAGTTTTCTGCTGGAGTTGTCTTTGGTTCTGCACCTTTTTCTGCTGTTTTTTTTTTTTCTCTTTCTCAAATTTATTTGGTATGTTGATGTAATTTGTTCCTGTCTTATGCTAGGTTCTATCAGTCAAGTTAGATGAATGGACAGATGAACAAGTGAATAATTTCATCGAGTTGGGTGGAAATACTGCAGCAAACAAGAAGTATGAAGCTTGCCTTCCAGATGATTACAGAAAACCAAAACCAGATGCTTGTATAGAGGAGCGTGCTGATTTCATTAGGTAATGCTAGTTAGTACAGGACTAATCATACCTTCATATAAGAAACTTACTCCATTCTAAATGAGAATTTTACTCTCTGGTTACTCAGGAGGAAATATGAGCAGCAGCAATTTTTGTTGTCTACTGAACAAATGATCTGCCCTTATTGGCCCCAACCCCATAGAAGTGCATCGTCTTCTCGAAGTAGTTGTACTTCCCAAGATAAGAAACTATTTGACAAACAAGCAACAAGACATCGTATCGGTCATGCATTTCGTAACAGCTGGGGAAGAAAAGATACTGAGAACAAGAATCCAAAAAAGACCAACTCTATGGTGATGACGGTAATGATTTCTTACTACACTGTTAATCCTTGTCTCAGGCTAAGCCTGACTATGAATTTGCCTTCTTCCTTCACTTTATGATCTACACGAAAATAAAGTGTTACATTGTTCTATCTAGTTGAATTTTCATTTTTTTTTATTGAATCTGGTTACTTGAAACTTTCTGTTTATAGGCAGGTATGGTTGAATTTGTTGGATTAATCAAGGTTGATGTTGTCAAAGGGACTAATCTAGCTGTACGCGATGTGGTAACTAGCGACCCATATGTCATCCTTGCATTGGGTCATCAAGTAAGCCTCTTTTTCTTTGGATCTCATTGACATTAAATTATAATCAAATGAAATGCAAAGGACAATGCAGTGAACTATGGTGCTAATTTCTGCTCTCTATTCTTTTTGCAGTCTGTGAGAACACGTGTCATAAAGAACAACCTGAATCCGGTCTGGAATGAAAGTCTAATGTTGTCAATCCCAGAACATATCCCTCCTCTAAAAGTGGTAAGTTTGAGTTTGTCTGCTGTAGAAAAATCCTATTGAACCGTCACTACACATATCTACACATTAACCACTTAAAGATGTTTGCGTAGATTGGTTATGTAATTTCGTATTTTATGTCGGAGAGGTGATCTGCAATTTTCATTACTATAGAGTATTTAATCTTTTTACTGGAAAAGAAATGTTGCCTATATAGAAAAATGTTTCTACCTAAAACTTTCTGGGTTATATGCAGCTTGTCTATGATAAGGATACATTCTCAACTGATGACTTCATGGGTGACGCTGAGATTGACATTCAACCTCTGGTTTCTGCTGCCAAAGCCTATGAAACTTCCTCAATCAATGAGCCAATGCAGCTTGGTAAGTGGGTAGCAAGCAAGGATAATACTCTAGTGAAAGATGGTATCATCACCTTAGTAGATGGGACGGTAAAACAAGAAATAACCCTTCGGCTACAGAATGTCGAGAGGGGGGTGCTAGAGATCGAGCTTGAATGTGTTCCTCTTACTCAATAGCTAGCACGAAAATTTTCACAAATATGATTTCAAGTGACCATTGCTATTCCAGATACACAATATACATCAACTGGAAGATGCATAACAGGAACGAATGATTAGCCTGCTGCTATTCTTCTGGTATACTGCTATACAGTCCTTGTTTTTGTATCAAGATAAAATGACAGGGAATCTTAGGATGTTTTATTGATGATTTTGTGGATAGTTTGTAAACATTTTAGTCAGTAAGTGCAAACTGAAAATGTTATTCAGGTTGAGCAGCCCTGATACACTAAATTTTCTGGTTTGCTTGCAACTCATTTATATATATAATCCGCCATGTTTACTGAACTTTGTTCCTGATAGACAAATCATCTATCAGTTCCGTTCCTGATAGATAAATCATCTATCAGTTCAGTATTTGCAGCTTTCCTGATAATGGCAACAGAACATGCAAAATCCCCAGCTGCCCAGCAAGTATGAAATGCATGATGATAATAGAACATAAAATTTAATTATATTGGAAAAAAAATCATGTCCTGATATATATATATATATATTTTTTGGTGCACTTTTCAACTTCATACATTGAGAAATGCTGATAAATTTCAACAAATATCTTTTTGAGGAATTAAAATCTTGATTTTAATATCTTATAGGTGAAGACTTCACATAAACTTCCAACGAGATGTACCAACAGTCTTAGGGATAAGATCTATTTTCCAATTTCACAATAACAACAAAAATTTCCTTTTGTTTCCATGCTGCTGGCTAGCTTCATATGATGGAGAGAGGTGGGGATATAAATTTCCAAACAACAGAGACAGAATCGCAAATCTCTACTGTTTCTGATTACCCAATTAACCATTTCAGATCAGAGATATAGCTTAAATGATAATTTTTATTACCATGTATTTGTGCCCAAAACTGTTGTCTGTTGGTGTAGCTTGGCTTATAATCATTTTCCAGCAATAAAATTTTATTTCTTCTATAGAAATTTATGGCATGGCATTAATTCTTGGCTTTCATAATTTATTCTGTTAATATGTATCCATGGATAGAGACTTTCAGGTATACTTATCCAGAACTGTACATCCCATTTCAGCTTATTTGGCAAGCTGTTGCAGGCTTGTAGCCATTATGAAATTAGATGTACAATTAAGCTTATCTGCAATCACCAACTAATCAAGGTTCTGTCTTTCTAAAAATAATTAATCCCATTCAATGAAAGCAATAAAAGACCCAACAACAAATATTTTGAGACGGATCATAAATCCCTTTCCCTTTAGAAAATTTAATCAGAACAAGAGACACAAAAATCAGCTTTAAATCCATAATAAAATTAAGGTAATCAATCCATTCATCAATATAGTTTTGTCAAAACAGCTCTGATGAATAAATCGCTAAAGAAGTTCAGACAGGTACAAGTTAACCAAAGATGGATTGAAAGAAAATGCCACCAACCCAACCAAGAAAATAAATAGATAAAAACATCCTAAATAATTTTTTAGGGACTTGACTTTCCCCAGGATAAAAAAGCGAACTTTCAGAAGTAAGAAATAACAATCCGGAGGCATAAATGATTTACTTCACAACTACCTCTGTAAATTCCTATCAGAAATGTTGCAGGCAATGCTAATCTTTCATTTCCAGTTTCACCAAGACATCATGAAGATAAAGAACACTTCAGGAATTCTCAATTGAAGATAAACATACCCTAAAAATGGTATTTGACTAGATTAATAACCGCAGTTATGTCCTCATTAGTAACATTCACTTAACATCACAAACCACAAACGTCTGCAAGTGCAAATTATGATCAGCATATGAGACCAAATTTGGAAGTTTCATGACTTCATGTTGACTAAATTGAAAAAAAAAAAGGAAACAAAGAAATAGCAAACAGACAACAAACAAACTGAAGCGGAACCGGGATGGTTACAAGACAAAGTACACAATACAAAAGATTACAAGGAACTATAATAATCAGTGCACTGCATGAATCCATTCTAGGAGAAAGCAAACATATATGACATCAGAATATCCATTAATACACCGGAAGGAAAATTATCTTCCGACTAAAAACAACATACCCAGATAAATTCTTCATTTTGTTTCATCACATAGCAGCTCAGAAATAAAATGAGCGTTAACTCCAGCATAAGAACAATTCACAAAGAAATCACCAACCAAAGTTTAGTTTAGTCCATACTCATTTGCATACCATCCATGCTAAAATGCCAATGTTGGACAATATGAACAAAACAAGGATTATGGAACAAAATCAGGGATTAAAACACACCCATTCTCATTACAATCCATGAATTGGACATTGGCATTTTTTTTTTCTCTTTTTTGCATTACATTAGTACTAAATATTTACAATGCCATTAAGGAGAAACTCTCTCCCTCATATTAATTAGTAGCAAAACACGCAACCCAAACTTGGTGTTTTGATACCACAAACCATTATTTCTCATGACACTCTTCACAGAACAATGAACATCGATCACCTGACCGATGATCATACAACAAGAAAATGAACAATAAGAAAATGAGAAAGAAAAAAGCCCATGAATCCAAAGAGCAATTTTGAATTCAACCCTTCACACGTTGTCCACATTCATACTTACATAAACAAAACATGTCTAAAAACACACAACAAATCATGTATGCACCCAGCAGTGAGATCATAAACAGCAATCTGGGCACCGAATCAACCCATTCTCATTGCATTCCAGGCACCTCTTGGGCACCCCTTCATCTTCATCAAACACCTTCCTACTGCCACTACAATTTCCACACGGCACAAACCTCACATCCCCACACCCTTCACAAACAAACCCAGCCTGTTTTCTCGGAAACCCATCAAGAACCTTGGCTAATTCACCAGTCTCAAACATTTGCTTAATCACCTCAGCACCACCCATATGGTTTCCCTTTATAAACACCTGTGGCAAACTCACATTCCTCTCTCCCAACACACTTTGCAACTCCTTCTTATAAGCTGAATCCATGGAGATATCCCTCTCATCAATCCACACCCTAAACCCTCTAAATATCATCCTAACAGAATAACAATCCTCATAAGTCCTTCGAACTCCACCCAAACTAGTGAAATAAACCACAATTCGATCCTCGGTGCCTGGTAATCGAATTCCAGTATTGTGGTACCCAAAAGAATACCTACTATATTCAGGTCCCATCGATTTCACAGACTTAAGCTTGCTGGCTTGCGTTACCAATTGGGATTGGGCATCACTGAGAATTGATTTAGGGGATTTTGAAGCTTCGAAGATACTGCGTAGCTTTTTAACCTTCCCTTTCATGGATTCGAAGGAATTGAAGAATATTGAGGGCGATTGTACATATTCTTTGGAGGATGATTTTGCGGAGTGATGAATTGTGAGAGAACGGTTGAAAAAAGAGGAGGCCATGGTACTGGTTTTGGATTTTGCCGTGACTTCCTTGTTATTTTCGGATTCCGCCATCGACCCAATTCACAAGAAAATCAAAATCCAATAACTTGAAGGTTTCTCCCCTCTCTTTTTAAGATTACACACAAAGGGTTTTGAAAGATCAAGATCGAAACAATCTTGACCTTACAATTTCATTCAGGGCTAAAAAATGATGAAAATCAAGCTTATACCAAAAGCGGTTTTTCAAAATCAAGACTTGGACGATACCAAAATAAAACAAAAACACAAAGATAAAGAACAGAAAAATATCCTGACCGATCAATTCAGAACTGCAAATTCTCTGACGACAAGCGGATGAAAAGCAAAAGAGATAAGCGGATAATCCAGGCCACAAAATAAAGAATCGGCGGTAGAAATGAGCAGCAAAGGGGAGAAACAGTGACGGTTTATTTCATAGTTGTTGGAGGTAGGTAAGGAAAGAATATATATGAAGAGGTTTGGGTTACGTTTCTTGTTTTGTGTTGATGGGTTAATTTAGTTTTCAGATAGACAGAGAGGAAAAAAAGAGAGAAAGAGGTGTGAATTGTTTGTTAGTTGGGGATTTTAGCTGTTTTGAAGAGGGAAATGTGGAGGAGGTGATTTTGGAGGCGTGGCTACAAAGTCAAGAATTTTTATATTTTTCTAATAATTGTTCGTTGCACAGAGGCTTTAATAAAAGATGACTTTTTAGGGAAGATGGTGGTGGTGGTGGTGGTGGTGGGGCTGATCCGCTTAGGTCAGACCCCACACCGCCTTCTCAAGTCTAAAAAGACGCGGTTACCTTTGAATATTGATGCTTTTACTTCTGTATTATTATACTTTTCTTATTATTTATTATTTAAATATCTTAGAAAATCTCAACAAATAACTAATTCGTAATTACTGTGATTTTAAAAAATATATAAAATTTATTTTTATTTTTTATAATTTGAAAAATAATTCAATAAATTTTTATATTTCGAGATCAATAATTAAAAAATAAATTATTAGCCTAGTAACTTTATTTAGATCTAGTTTGGAACAGCTTATTTTTCATAATGAAGAAAAATTATTTTTCTAAAAGTGATATTTCTAAAAGTAATTAGTTATATGTTTGTATTTGGTAAAATATAATTTAAAAACTGCTTATAAATTTATAAGGGCATTTTTATCTATTAATTTTTTAAAATTAACTACGCGTTTAATCTAAAATTTAACTTTTCTGAAAAATTTCAATTTCTAACTTATTCAAATAGCTGAATTTTAACTATCTAAATAATTGCTTTTATTAATTTTGATATTTACCAAATACTATAAATTAAGCCAAAATTAATTTTTCATCCAAAAAAAACTGTTTTTTACTTTTCATAAGCTGTGCCAAACGGGCACTTGTAATATTGAAAAAAGAATTTCACTTATATTATTTTATTTAAGAGCAATAAGCATGTAAATTTTTTTTTTAAACTAATGTATTTATTTCAATATAATTTTTTTATTCCATTTTGTAGTATTTGGGTCAATTGGTAACTCTAATAACCACGTGGAATTTGTGGACCAAATGTATAATATATATATATATATATATATAAAGAAAGAAAACAAGACAAGCTAATGTTTGACATTTTTGGATTATGCAACAAGTGAGACCTCTCTATCACCAACCTCCATTGCAATGTAATTTCAAATTTCAAATTTTTTATTTTTAAATTCTCAAATTTTAGTCGTTAGCATCATAAATTATATTTTTTTTCCTTTGAAGTTGAATATATTTTTAGGGAATACAATGAAATATTTTATTCTCAATTTCATAATCTCACTCCATTAAATATGTTGAATATTCAGATTAAATCTGTATTTAAAAAATGTTTTTGAATTATTTATAAATAAATTTAAAAAAATTAATAATAAAAAAATAACTTTAGTAACTCTATGTTGATGATTATAATCAATAATTTTTTTATTCAACATAGTTTTTAAATTATTTTTCAGAATTATGAAATTATAAATTTAAATAGCAACTTTAATTAAATTAAAATACAATAAAAAAAATATTTGTAACAAACCAGTTAAATCATTTATAACAAACTAGTTACACATTTGTATTATTTGTGATGTGAAATAAAAGATATAATTTTTCCTATATTTGGGGGGGAAATAATAATTCAATATTAGTGAGGGTGTAAATTGAAACCTTTGATTCTTAAGATCACATTTTGCATTTTATACCATTTAATTAAACACTCATCATACTTGTAAATATTAATAATATTAGGATTAATTACTCTAAGGTCTTTTATTTTTTTTTAATTATATTAAATCATTTATGTATTTTTGAAATTATATTAAAATGTCCTTATACTTTGCTTCCATTAAATAATGAGATCATTTCATCTAATTTTTTCTTATTTTTCATTAGTTCCCTTTATTTTTTTAAATTATATTAAATCTTTTTTATATTTCTAAAATTATACTAAAACGTTCATACATTTTACTGTAGTCAAAATTATATAATATTCAATTTTTCCCTTCTATCCAATTTAATTTTGATTTCTTGGGCCTTTTTTATCAGGGACAAAGAAAAAACCTAGCATTTTGGCCTATGAATTACAAGGATAATAATTGATTCTTCTTGCTGTGATAAAATTTATTGAGTTTAATAAAAAAACTTATGAAATTTATAACATAAATATGAAATTTTATTTGAGAATTAGATTCAAATTGAATAAATTCAAGTCAATAATTAAATGTGACTTAAAAATTTCTTGATGAAAATTGGCTGGCAGTGAGATTATCAAATGTGATTTGGATGATATAAAAAATTATAAGGACGTTTTAATATAATTTTAGAAATATATGAACGATTTAGTATAATTTAAAAAAATATAGAAACATCAGAATAATTAATTTTATTTAAGTTAACTTTTTAGGTTTTGATTAATGTTTGGCGAAAAATTTTATTGTCTAACGAAAATAAAATGCAATAACGTTTTAATATAATTTTAAAAACACATGAAGAATTTAATATAATTTGAAAGTAATTAACCCATAATATTAATTGAAATTATAGATAAAAAGACATGATGGGTGGAATTTTTTTTAACTTTTTGAGAAATAAAAGTGCAATGCTGAAAGTGTGGAAGAAGAAAATATGCAATGCTGAAAGTGTGGAAGAAGAAAATGAAGGAAAATATAGATGAATTTGTGTTGGAGTTGAAGATATTTTATTTAGCAGTCGATAAGAATTGAAACATTAATTGTTTACAGTCAATATTTGCTAAGAAACCTGATTTAACTGCCAAATACAAATAGAGTGGATTATTTTATTACAGTAATTAAAAACCTTAATCTGCATATCTATAGAGCCTTGAAGGGATTTTAGAGCCTGAGATTGCTAGCCCTGAGATGACATTGAGAGGTTTCACTTGGTTCAGTATCAATATTCACATTCTGAATAAGACATTTGCAATTTACAGGCAGAGGAATGATGGCAACGTTGTTCCAGAAAGAAATGTGTGGTGAAGAGCCCTTCATTTCATCAACCTGAAACATGAAAGATAGATAAGGATCCAGTATGGCTGCATACCACTTTCTAGAAAAAAACAGTGCTAATTCAATCATATCAAACACTTGATGAATAAAGCAAATATGAAATTTCATATCCCAAGTTCGATAGAGAATCATAAATTATTTTATAATCTCCAAAGCCAGAAATAATATTTTAATCCTGTTACGATACTGAAAACGAGGAGAAAAGGAAATTAAAGAAATTGAATTGAATCTCTAATTAACAATACCTGAAAGTTGGAGGAATTAGAATAGTCAGAACTGAGTTTCAGTGATGATATCAGAGTCAATCTCTATGTGTGGGATGTGAGAAATCTTAGGCCAGTATTCTCCATCCGCCCGTTGACATCTCTGTGTCAACAAGGGGCAATCCCATATTATTAGAGAAGAAATGGAGGCAGGCAGCCCTTCTTCTGGCATGGACTCGAGCTCAGGGCATTTCCAGAGAGTCATTTCTCTAAGAGAGGGGAGATGTTGAATCCCCTTGTAGTCTACAGATTTCAGGTTCTTAAGATTCTTCATTTTAAGACAGCTAAGTGTGGAAGGCAGCAGCATTTCCTCTGGGAAAGATTCTAAGTCTTTACACCGATCAATGCTCAGGTATGTAAGAGAGGGAAGTGCTTGCAACTTCCATTGCAGGCGACTAGCAATGAGTTTCTCACAGCTTGAAATCTCGAGGGATTCTAATTTGGAAGGCAAGCCCCCTTCTGGAAAGGACTCAAGTTTTGGACATTCACCTATTCGCAATTTCAAAAGTGAAGGGAGCATTGAATGCATATGATCGGGCAGCCACTTCAAGTTGAAGCAATTCCATAAATAAAGTTCAGTCAAACTCAGAGCTGGTAATCCTGCTGGTAAAGAAAAGGACTCCAGATTTCTACATCTCCCAAGGTCCAGTCTTTTTAATTTGGGGAACAACTCTAATGAGAAACACCTGAGTGAAAAGTAGTCTTTGATTTCAATTTCTCCTATACTGATGAAATGATCATAAGCTTGTGTTGCTCCCTCTATTAAGGAATCTACAGAGCTGAAGGTGGCATCAGCTTGGAGACTGTGCAGCCCAGAAGGCAATTTGCTTAAAGCCAAACGATGAGAATGGTCTTCAAAGCTCATTCCAAGAATAGCTGGAGCTCTTGGAAATGAAGGCAAAAGCTAATGACATTCCTTAATTTCTAGTGTTTTTAAAGAAGGAAGGTAATCAGGCAATGCCTTCATTAGGTTGGGACATTCTCTTATATAAAGCTCCTGGAGAAAAGGGAAGGCTCCATCTTCATCTTCAGATACAAAGGGAGTCCATTCCTGCCATTCTAACATTCTTTCAAACTTCAGAGTTCTGAGGGATCCAAATGGTTTCTTCGTGGACACACAATTTCCATAGAACTCAGGACCAATAATCACAATTCCATGAAAGTCTGTGATTGACAGTTTTTGCAAAGACATTAACTGCCCAAGTGGTGGTAAAGAAGAGCAATATTTGCATCCACCTAACTTCACAGATACTAAATTTGAGAAAGACGAGTCTCCTACCCAAACTGGAAATCTCGTACCTTCATAACCAAATATGGAAAGACGCTCCAAATTGGTATGAGGTTGCAAAGACTCAAGGATGCATCTTTCATGTTGTGAATCATCCGCAGTGCCATCCCATCTCAAATATAATTTTTTAAGGAGTTTCTTACCCTTCATATTGGCTTCCAAAGCATTTATAGCATCCACAACATTTTGAAGATTCCAAATACGAAGTTTTCCTTGTAGATGTTCAAGCTCCCCCAACTCTTTAATACCGGACCCACTATCCTTGCCCAGAAAAAAATCAGTCAAAGTTTGAAGTTTTCTTAGTTTTCCCATTTGTGATGGCATTTTTCCCAGAACAGTCCAACTAATATCAAGAAGATGCAAGTTAACTAACATGGAGAAGTTATTTGGCAACTCATCAAGAAATACACAATATGCCAATACTAAAGTTTGCAAATTGTACAAATTGCATATGGTTTCGGGTAACCTTCTGGCTGATGTTTTAGAGAGATCTAGATATCGCAAATGTTTCAATTTGCCAATTGAATCAGGCAAAGAGGTTATACTATTGTAGTGAGACAGAGATAAAACTCGTAGGCGCACAAGTTTTGGCAATAAATCATTAGTTACCTCAGTATCAATATGACTACCCCACCACTGAACAGCATCCACATGTAAAAAAGTGCGTAAATGTTGAGCTTTATAGACATGCCCAAATTTCTTAGAAGAATCATGCAAAGTTCTAGCATATGACAAATGTCTTGTCTTTTTAGCAATGCTAAATGAATTATTATCCTCTAACCAGAAGCAAAATTCTCCACAGACAAATTTAGCCAAGTCATTTATGAGGTCGTGCATAATGAAGCACGATTGGTCACCACTTGATCGTTGAAAAAATGATCTTGATACAAGATCATGAAAGTACTCACCACCTACATCTTCTGCTTCTAGAAAACCCTCTGCCATCCATAAAAGGATTAATTCCTCCTCTTTGAATTCATAGTCCTTAGGAAATATTGCACAATAAGCAAAACATCTCTTTAAACATGACGGAAGATAGTGATAACTCAATCTTAATGCTGGAAGAATCCTATCATTTGCCAAATCCCAAAGATTACTCTTTGATATCTTTTCCCATTCACCAATATTTCTTTTAGAACGGAGTAGACCCCCAAGAGCTTTTAAAGCTAAAGGTAGGCCTTTGCACTTTCTCACAATCTCTTTGCCAATGGTTTCTAACTCCAGATATGCACTTAAATTTCCATTATCAAATGCATGTTTTGCAAACAATAACCAACAATTATCATTAGTCAATCCCTCTAGATGATAATAAGTGGAAAATGTACACATGACTGATGCAACACTTTCATTTCTTGTCGTAACTATGACCTTGCTTCCTTTTGCACCAAATTTCAAAGGTGTATGCAAAATGTCCCAATCAGAGTACTCATCTGTCCAAACGTCATCGAGAACAAGAAAAAATCTTTTCCCTATCAAAATCTCCTTGAGCTCAAGCTGAAGTAGGTTCAAATTTACGGTGTCACATTTCTTTCTGTTGAACTCCTCAAGAATATCTTGTGTTACCTTAAAAATGTCAAATTCTTCTGAAACACAGACCCATGCTTTGAGATCAAAGCAATCACATATTCTGCTGTCATTATAGATAAGCTGAGTAAGAGTAGTCTTACCGATCCCACCCATACCCACAATTGGAATCACTCCCAAGTCATTGCTATTTGCATCATCTGATAATAGCAACTTCATTATGGCTTCCTTATCGTCATCTCTTCCATAAATAACAGACTCATCAATCAAAGAAGTTGATGGAATTTTTTGGGATAATGTTCTTTCCCTGCCCTCTCTCAGACCAAGGGCATCCTTTTGTTTAACTAAAAATTCAAGTCTCTC